>APFE030539309.1:99857-126820 GCA_000404065.3 Pinus taeda | reverse complement strand
CCTCTTCCAAAGGTTATATCTAGGAACCGTATCGAAAGCCTTTCTAAAGTCTACAAAGCAACAAAATAAATTGGATTTGTCATTACGGCATTCCTCCGCAATTATCCTTAGCGTAACAAGGTGGTCTGTTGTTGAGTGATGCCTTCTGAAACCTGCTTGGCCTTTATAATATATTGTATCTATCTTCATCAATGATCTTCTCCCATATGCTATCCACTTATGACATTTCATTTGCAATATTTGGTGCATTTGTTAGTTATAGGTAATTCATAAGTTATAAATGTCTTCATAGTTTCACTTCTAATTGAGTACTAAATTTAACATAACATAACTATTTTTCCCTCCATCCACATTTCATAACTTCCATAACCATCAGGTAGGGACCTGCAACTTTGATGTTGCTTTGCTTGTTTAGTAAAAGATTTCATGATTTTAATTTATTTAAAGTTGTAGAATTTACAATTTATGAAGTTTCAAGGTCTAATTTTTAAAAGTATAATTCTTTAAAGGGTGCTAGCTTAATGGAAGAGCATCTGCTTTACAAGCAGGAGGTTGATGGTTTGATTCCATCGTGCCCTGATATCTGTATGGAATGACAACGATCAGTTTTTGGTGACAGAGGCTCTTTTTCCTATCACCAATGAGCCTATGGTGACATTTTTCAACCCTCACCAAAATATGAAATGGTTACGGTCAACAAACACCACCATATATACACATCAATAGTGACAACCATGAAAGCTTCATAACCATAAATCATTGTTGTTGATATGAAATGACGATGGTCACTGTCTGTCATTATAGTCATTGTTTATGACGAACCTTAAATGTCACCACAACACCTATACTTTTGGCAATGCAGGTTTTTGTGATGGTCAACAAATGTCACCATATATATGCACCAATAGTGACGTCCATGAAAGATCCATCACAATAAATCATTGTAGTTCATATGAAATGGTGATGGTCGTTATCCGTCGTTATAATCAATATTCATGACGTACCTTGAAAGTCACCATAACACCTACACTTTTGACGATGCCACCTTTGGTGACGTTCAGTTTTTGGTGACTAGGGCTATGGTCCATCACCATTGCTCATATGAAATGGTGACGGTCGCTATCTGTCATTATAAATCATTATTGGTGACGAACTTTGAATGTCACCACAACACCTATACTTTTGGCGATGCCACCTTTGGTGACGTTCAGTTTTTGGTTGATGAAGATTCCTTTCACCATCACCAATGAACTTATGGTGACATTTTTTACCCCCCACCAATGTCATTTTTTCTTGTAGTGACATAAATATAATCAACTAATAGCTCCATGATCTCCATCTATTTGTAATCTCTTGTAATGGTTAAATCAATAATTACCAGTATGTAATGGATCTCTATGCATATGTTGGAAGTGGTCTGGTTCATTTCTTCTTGAATCAATCTAGCCATTAACCTCACTTACCAATGAATATTATATTTTTAACCATCTTCTAGAAGTTATCTTATACCTATACCAATTAGAAGACAAAATAACATTTCCATATGTGTGAGGAAGTAGGAGAAATTTGTGATGTGCGCGAGGAATACAGAGCATTTCCATTTCAGCCACAATTGTATGCATAAAACTACTAAAGTTTAGTTGCAACCTCATTGATAAGACTTATTCTATGTGGTTGGAGCCCTTCAACTACATGCATAGACTTAGCTCCATGTGGTTGGGGCAGAGGATGGTCAAAGTCAACTTTCCTTAACTCATAACCTACCCAAACTTGCTCCACTGCTTAACAATCATTTGTAAGACCTTAGGGACCCTTCATCAACTCCAAAACACACCTCCAAACCTCTATGACAAGTTAGTGACATGTAGACCCTAGTCTTCCAAAGTCCTCATCATGACCAACACCTCCAGCTCATCCAACAACAATACCAACTTGTCCAAACACCTCCAGCACGTGTAGAAACATTTCTAATACTTGTAGATTCAACATCAAGTAATCCAACTACCTCCAAAACTTGTATAGGCACCTCCAACACAAGTAGTAGCAACATCACCTGTAACAAACCAACACAACATGTCCTAAAGCCATCTCTACTCAACCTCCAAATCACCTCCACTAAGTCATGACACAACCAAGTTAACATCAATGCCAACCAACAAAACCAACCAGCTGAACACTACAACAAACCAAACACTCATCACACATCATCATTTGATTGACATAAGAATATGACAAGTAGCACCATGACCCTGTTGACATCAATGCCAACACTACAATGTTGACCACGAGAACATTTCTTTCTAGTTTAAATGGTTCTATTTATTTTTTTATTTTTTTATATGATTTTCTATATTTCTTTGAATATTTTGTTTTAGCTAACAAGGAAAACCATATTGATGATTTATATTACATCATGGTGAAGCAATGCATGCCATATTCAAAGACGAACAAAGAATTGTAGTATGTATGTGGTCTTAGTTCCCACACTTATCAAGAAAAAATTTCTTTGATTCAAATATCCTTGCATAACAATATCCATTTTCCTTTAATATAGAGGAAAATTTACATTTCTAGAAAGAATAATCTCCTACGTAAAATTCCAAGTCCAATTGATGTGATATTTAATAACCTATCCAACATAATATTGGGAATATGAATGTCTCATTAAACAAGACCAATTGAAATGATAACCTAAACATTGAAAAAGTGTGTGACCTCTACCTGTAATTTTGAAATGAACATACTTACTCTAAATAACATGTATTCATCAACACAATACATGAATATTTTCAAAACACTACACTTGAGGACACATTGACATTAAACACTTCAAGTAATTAAATGACTTATTATGATCCATGCGTTCCAATAGCCCTTATCTCCTATAATAATCCTATAAACCCATCTATAATAGTGGAAAATATAAATAGTGTAAGCAATCAAATAGGATTAGAAATCACCATCTACACTGAAATCAATGCATTTAGTGCAAGCAATCAAACAACATTGTAAATCACCTACATTGAAATCAATGCATCTAGTGCAAATAATCAAATATAATTAGAGATAAACATCTACATTGAAATTAATGCATCTAGTGGAAGCAATCAAATATAATTAGAAACCAAAATCTACACTGAAATCAATGCATTTAGTACAAGAAATCAAAGAGGATTAGAAATCATCTACATTGAAATCAACGCATCTAGTGCAAGTAATGAAATATCATTAGAAATCAACATCTACGTTAAAATAAATGCATCTAGTGAAATAAATCAAATAGGATTACAAATCACCATCTACACTCAAATCAATCCATCTAGTGCAATAAATATTCTTCCCTCTCTCCCACCTCCATCTATATCTACATCTCCATCCATCTGTCCTTCTTTGTCTCTCTATCACAGCCCCACAAACTAACATGCTCTCTCACTCCATATCTATCAAACTCTCTGTCCCTCCTTCCCTATCTCCATCTCTCTCTTCTTCCCTCTCTTCACCTTCCATCTATATCTCTATCTCCCTCTGTCTCTCTATATCGCCCCAAAAACAAGCACTCTCTTTATCCAATCTCTCTCTCTCTCTCTCTCCCTCTATCTCTATCTCTCTCTCTCTCTCTCTCTCTCTCTCTCTCTCTTCCATTTTGTTGTCCTCTCTCCCTCTCTCTCCATCTTCCTTATCACTCCCTCCCTCTCTCTCTCCACCTTCCTCTCTCTATGTCTTTCTTCTTACCTCCATCTCTCCCCCCCTCCATCTCCATCTTTCTTTCCCTACCTATCCCCACTCTCTCACATACTCTCTCTCTTCCTTCCTCTCTCTCCCTTTCTCTCCCACCTCTATCTCTCTATCTCTCTTCACCTTCGAACTCTATTACTATATGCCTGTCTCTTTCCTTATCTCCCCCCTTTTCTCCATCTCTCCTTCATTGTCTCATTATCTCTCCCCCAAACATACACTCACTCTCTCCATCTCTCTTTTGTTGTCTCATTATCTCACCCCCAAACATACACACTCTCTCTCCATCTCTCCCTTGTTATTCCCTTTCTCTCTCCACTTCTCACTATCTGTGTCTTTTTTCTTCCCTCCCTCTCTCTCCCTCCAAATCCATCTCTCTATCCCTCGCTCTCTCCTCTTCTCTCTCAATTCCTCTCTCTCATCCTTTCTCTCTCTCCCTTTCTCTCATACCTCCCTCTATCTTCCCCCATCTCTCTCTCTATTTCTCTCTCTTCCCTCCAATCCTCTCTCTTCCCCCATCACTCTCTTCACCTCTCTTGAGTCCTCTCTCTTGCTCCCTATTATAATATTATATATATATATATAATATATAATATAATATATATCCTTCTTTGTCTCTCTATCACAACCCGACAAACTTGTTGGGTATACGACCAAAGTTCCACATTGACTAGAAGTGGGGAGTCTGGGTTATTAAGGAATGGTTCCCTTGGTTGGGCTTTTTGGGGTAAGTTCAAAAGCAATTCATGAGGGCTTAGGCCCAAAGTGGACAATATCATACCATTGTGGAGATATGTGGTGTCCAGAATCCTTACAATTGGTATCAGAGCCATGGTTGAGGGTTTGGGCTTCGAATGTATGCCTTCAATGAAGGATTTATTTTAGCCCAATGGAAATGGTGTTGCAGAGAGCAGTCCTGTAACAGAGCCATGACCCGAAGTTAGCCAAGTGGATGAATCCTCGGAATGTCAAACGAAGGTAATGGGCCCCGGTAATATCACGATGGGATCTGTGGATGAGCTCGGTTAAACAGGCAGTGTGCTATGGATTCTTCATGGACGTGTCCTGGTCCCAACACGGTGAAGAGGAGTTGACCTAGGATAGAGCAAGCTCTAGAGGCAGGTGGTGTTCCATGTAAGGCGTGTGCTTCCAACGCATTGGGGCGGAGGATCATCCCTCTCTTTCCCTTCCATCTATATCTCTATATCCCTTTGTCTCTCTATATCACCCCCACAACAAACACTCTCTTTCTCCAACCTCTCTCTCTCTCTCTCTCTCTCTCTCTCTTCCCTACTTCTATCTCTCTTCCATCTTGTTTTCCTCTCTCCCTCTCTTTCCATCTTCCTTATCACTCCCCCTCTCTCTCTCTCTACCTTTCTCTCTCCATCTCTCTCCCCCTCCATCTCCATCTCTATCTCCCTACCTCTCTCCACTCGCTCACATACACTCTCTCTTCCTTTCTCTCCCACCTCTCTCTCTCTATCTCTATTCACCCTCGAACTCTATTACTATATGTCTATCTCTTTCCTTCTCTCCCCCCTTTCTCCATATCTCCTTCTTTGTCTCATTATATCACCCAAAAACACACACACACTCTCTCCATCTCTCCCTTGTTATTCCCTCTCTCTCTCCACTTCTCACTCTGTCTTTTTTCTTCCCTCCCTCTCTCCCCCCTCCCACTCCATCTCTCTATCCCTCCCTCTCTCCTCTTCTCTCTCATCCTTTCTCTCCCCCCCTTTCTCTCCTACCTCCCTCTGTCTTCCCACATCTCTCTCACTCTTTCTTTCTCTCCCCTTCAATCCTCTCTCCTCCCCCATCACTCTCTTCCTCTCTCTCATCCTTCCTCTTTCTCCCTTTCTCTCTTGCCTTCCTCTCTCTCTCTCTCTCTCTCTCTCTCTCTCTCTCTCTCTCTCTGTTACTATATCCCTTTCATTCCCCTTATGTGTCTTTCTTTCCCCCCCTTGTCTCTTTATCTCCTTTCTTGTCACCTTGTCGCAGCCCTAAACATACACATTCTCTCTCCATTTCTCCCTTGTCACTCCTCCTCTCTCTCCATTTCTCACTCTCTATGTCTTTCTTCTTCCATCCTTCTCTCCCCCTCCAACTTCATCTCTCTATCCATCCCTCTCTTCCTCTCTCTCAAGTCCTCTCTCTCATCCTTCCTCACCCTCTCTCTCTCTCTCTCTCTCTCTCTCTCTCTCTCTCTATTCCCTCCAATCCTCTCACTATCTTGATTCCTCTCTCCTTCTCTCTCTCCCACCTCCATCTTTATGTCTCCCTCTTCCTCTCTTACCCTTCTCTACATCTCTCGGTCCTCTCCCCCTCTCTATTTTCATTCATCCTCTCCCCTTTTTCTAGTTTATCTCCATCTCTGCCTTGTAACTCCCCCTATCTCTCCACCTCTAGCAATCTATGTCTTTCTTCTTCCCTCCCACATATATTATATATAACTATATATATATTATAATATATATATATTATATATAATATTATATATAAAAACAAATTAATATTGTATTATTCCAAAGTTAATTAAATTTAATAATATTATTGAATAATTGATTTAATATAATAATCTATTAATTTTTAATATTAATTAGAAGTAATACATGTATTTTTGCTATGTTATTAATAATAATTTGGTCCATGGTATTTGGCCTAAGGCTTGGTATATTATTAGATGTTGATTCCTAATCATAATTTGATATATGTTTATTTATTTACCATACCTTTAGTTTATTTATATTTTTATTTATTTACTATACATATTTTTGAGTGTTGGTAAACTTTTTTATATTTTAAATTTATAGTGTTTATACATAATAATAATTTGATTGATTTTTAAAAATGTTAAATTTAAATGTTAAACATTACATATTAAATGTTTAAGTTTAAGTTTACGTGTTTACATTTACTTTCAAGTTCACCTTTCTACTTTAGATCTTCCCCATACTTTCAAGTTCACCTTTCTACTTTAGATCTTCCCCATACTAGGTTGTAGAGCCCATCTATGCTCAATAATTAATCTTAGTCCATTAATAAGATTAAAAGATTATATATAATCTAAAGATTCAAATTATATATAATTTAAGATTCAAGTTAATGTTTTGGCAAACATTAATAAAAATTATTTTTATAATTTTTTGAGAACATAACATAGTTAGAGTCATCTGTATAATGAGCCTCTCCCCACAAAAACAGCATGATGAAATCTCCAAACTGTTAAAAAACAGCATGATAAATTCTCCAAACACTTCTTATAATGTTTGTTTTAATAGGATAATTCTACCATAAAGCATGCAACTAGAGTTTCATAACCCATCACTTTGCTCTTGAAAGATAATAATAATATAGTATCGATTGCTCCTGCTTTTGCAGAAACTAGACAGCTTCTCTCAAAACAAATCGCTGTTTGAGCAATAAGTAATGATAACATAGAATGTTTTCCGAATAAAGTTACAGAAGCTCATGCTAATGGCCCGCCTGTCAAAAGAGAATAAAGTTATGGAATTTACTTCCTCCTTTCTTGTGATGCTAATGCTCATACCTCCCTCTGAATCAGCATACCAAACGGCCCTCTTATAAGTCGTTGTTTGATATTGTTGGAAAACCACATTAGTTATGGCTTCAAGATATTCCTGTCAAACAACATGGACACAAGTTGCAGAAAGATTTTAGTTACAATTTCCAAGCATATGGATACTTAGGGTTTTATGTTGAGAATTCATCAATTATTGATATTATTGAGATTTTTGAGTTTATATATAGTTTGAGTGGGTATAATAGTCAAGAGTGTGTGTTTTCTTAAGAGGTTATAGGTTCAAATTCAGAGAGCTAGAGTATATATGCCTGCTTAAACTAAACAGTGCACAGAATTGGGTAGCTTGTCCTACAAACAAAAGGTCTCATACACCAATTTGGCTGAAATAGATCCCCTTGTTTATCAGTATCTAAATTGGCAGTAACCTTAAAATTGGATAATAATAATATACAGAATAACATATCCTAAAAAATTCAATCATTTTTTAGAATTTATTGTTGTTCTGCAAATGTTACCTTCTTATAATAGTATCTAGATTGGCAGTAACCTTAAAATTGGATAATAATAATAATATACAGAATAACCTATCTTAAAAATAATCAATCATTTTTTTGGGATTTATTGTTGTTCCGCAAATATTACCTTCTTAACCTTGTCAGAGGAACCTTCTGATTTCTTTGAATCCTCCATGATTTCGCCCTTCCTCCCACCACTCATATCTAACTCTGCCCTTCCTCCCACCACTCGTATCTAACTCTGGCTTGCCATGTTCAACTGACCAAAGCGGCTATTCTTCCACTTTGCTTTCATGGAAGCCAAGACTTCGTTTGGATTAACTAACCCTGTCACTGTAACCTTTTGCTGATAAAAATCAGCATCGATGGAGTGCAATCCTATGGCAATCAAACATTAAAACAGGACCATGTACAGTAAAGATGTTCTGTATTTTTCTATGCTATTTGTTTAACTATCATATGTTTTAGAGTTATTTGTTTAACTATCATATGTTTGTTTTTTATTTGAATTTGGTAAAATAATTTTTAATTAAATTATCTTTTTGGTGTATTATTTGTTTTTAATGCAAAAATAGATTAACCTTCCTCAAAAACCATGAAAAACGAGGATGGCACACAGTTCACATATTAAATTATTGATTCTCAATTTCTAGAAATTTTACTGGAAGATATGCCTGAGAAACTCCAAAACTTATAACGGAGATTACTGCCTTGTATCCAGAAAAGTTCGGAGTGATGTACCTTTAAAATGAGAGAGAGCCTTTCGAATTTTGCGCTCGCAACCATAAGAAGGGTACTCGCAGCTCCACCTTTTGCGCATACGCTCTCTGTTACCACGGATCATTAATATCATAAAACTATAGAGTTGGGCAAAATAATTTGATGTAGATGCAATGTTTACCTGTATTTCGCATGCAGAAACCTGCTGAAAAGTCGAAATTAGAGAGAAAGGTGACTGATGTACTAGAGTGCATATTCATCTACCCAATCCATTCATATAATTTTTGGAAATGCCAAGATTTCTTTCAACGATCTTAAATAATCACATCCTTTATCTATTGAGAAGTTGAAGCAGGCCTGCAGCTAGAAAGGTAGGGAAGAGTAAAGTAGCTAATAGGCAAATAAATTTTCAGCAAAGAATCTTGTTAATAGGTTTCCTTTTGCTGTAGGGAGCTAAAATATTAACGAATTTGTGAGATGCCAGCAAGTTATGAAATATTCTCCATCGTTCAGTGAGGCGTTGCATATTATATTTGCCCTAATCAGTCATAATAAAATAGGGATAAGCACAAACATGAGTGTACAAGTGATAGAAAAGTGACACTTATCTGGAATTCAGTGGCAAATAAGGAATATGGCGGACATAAGAATCTCTCTTTACCTTATATTATTGTGTTAAGATAAATTTTATATTAAAAGTGCAACGTCGTAATATTTTCCTCAAATTTATATGTGAAGCGTCTCTGATAATCACCATTACTAACCAAGCACAAATGACAAGGCATCCACTGCAAATGAAATCTTCAATCAACAAGGACAATTTATTTCATACTTTTCAAGTAAAGACAAGTCAAGAACTCATAAATAACATAAATATTTACAAACAAGACCAGAAGTCATAAATTACATAAATATGTACGAACTATTAGTAGGAAATGTTTATTGCTAATCAATCTTTCACACTCATGATTAGTTATGATTAATGAAATCATGTTAACTAAATTCGTATAAATTCGTATAAAATTAATGAAGTAAACCTTATGAAGTTCCAAATTCTTATAAAATTAATGAAGTAAATCTTATGAAGTTGTCTTTATTAGGACTTTTTGGACTTTCTAGTGCCGGAATACTGTGGAAAATGATGAGGTGAAATCTTGATTTGTGTTCTTTAAACTAGTTTTTTGGCTCTATATATGGATTCAGCACCTTGGAAAATCCCTAGGGCACTTTGACTGCACAAGATTATCCATCAACCTTGTGATTTGAATAAATTCCTGCTAGCTTTTAGAGAAATTATTTAACCGAAAAAACTTTTAGAGAAATTACACCGAAAAAACCCATTGTAAAAGCTTCCAAAAAGTCCCACTAAAGACAACTCCAAATCTTATTATATTAATTTAAAATCATGCTCATTAGAAATATAATCAGCGATTATACTATATGTTGTAAAGGAAACATCGTGTTGAAATATGGCAACAAAAATATTCCAATTTAATTTTTGTTTGAATTAAATTGTGAATTAAAATCGAATTTAGTCTTAACAACTACTTGGAAATAATTAATTAATTTATTTTAAATTAATTAGTTGGAGAAATTCAAGTTAGAAGTCTTTCATGCAAGAGTTATCCCTTCAATTAAGCAGATAAGATTGAGTTATATTTGAGATGTAATTAGTTAACTCATTTTACTTAGTTAAGTTCAGTTAAATTAGTTCCAAACTGTTTGAGGAACTAATAGTGAGTTAATAGTTAGTTTATGTATTAATGCACTCAACTAGTGCTACTCTAGTTAACTGAAGATTCCCTCATCAGAAACTCTTGCATGTCTATTGTGAGAAAGACCCAGTTGAGATAAATGTTCAAGGACAGTGTACTATCAGTCCCATGTGTTTTCTCATGGAGAAAACTCATGCATGCAATCAAGGATTCATCCTTGAGGATTGCGCAGTTTTGAAGGTTTGATTTTTCATTTGGTAATAGGCTAATCATCCATAAGGAACATCGCAATGAAATAGGAGCTTGGAGGGCAAAGAGAAAGGCTCGGGAGAGGCCAAGATTCCCTGTGAGAATCTGAGAGGATTGTACTGAAAACTGGCTAGTTGTGAGAGCTAAGGCTTCGTATAATTCTTATGTATTTCCACCATGTTGATAATACAATAGTGTGGGGTTTTATCTAAGACTTTCCCCAAAGTATTTTCATGTGTATTATTCCATTGATTCTTCTTCTTCTGGTTATACTGTTCAACTCGATCTTTAAGCTTCCACAAAATTGATAGTAGAAGTAGGTTATAGTATTCTGCTTTGATTTATATTGCATTATTAGGTTAACCTATCACAAATTTTCTACATGGTATCAGAGTTGTGAACAGTATACTGAGAAGAGAATTCAAAGTTTGAAGTTCATGGTTGGAAGTGCAAATTGAATCCATATCATACTTCAAGGTTGGCCAATGGTGTTCTATGGCTTGAGACTCGAGTATGCCTTGGAAGGTAGCTCGAATTACATAGCATGGAAAGATAGAATGGATGTTGTATTAAAAGACAATGGCTTGAAGGAATTCATTGATCAAGAAATCCTAAAGCCAGCTTCAATTAATGCACAAGGGTTGGCTCAGTGGAAGAAGTGTGTGGTGAAGGCGAGACGAATCATCCTTGAGGAAGTTTGAGACCATATTGTTTCGAATTTCCATTGGAAGGATACTCCAATTTCAATGTGGAAGACATTGAAGGACCTCTGCCAGAACAGTGGCGACCAGAGGAAATTGAAGCTCAAGGATAAGCTTCAAAGAATCAATATGGATAAGGGTGATACTATTTCCACATATCTGAACAAGCTCACCACCTGCAGAGATGAGCTTGTCATTGTGGGAATAACTACTGTCGATGATGATATGGTGAGCCTTGCTCTCCTTGGCCTTCCAAAGAGTTGGAATAGCTACGAGGACTCTGTGAATGGAAGGGTGAAACTACCAGATTGGGGTGACTGTGGTCGGATCTTATGTAGGAGGAGATCAGGAGGAGCACATGAGATGGTTCTTCATCCAAGAATGATGATGAATAAAATTTGGCCTTAGCAAGTAAGGCAAGGAAAGGGAAGTGGAAGGCTTCCCATTTCAAATCGAATTCTTCTCATGGATGGAAGAAGGGTGACATGTCTAAAGTAAGATGATTTAATTGTCACAAGATGGGACATTATGCGACTAATTTCCCATCAAAGAAGTCCAAGAAGGAATCCTCTAAAGGATTGTAAGGTGAGGCATTAGCCTCTCAGTTCAAAATGGACTTTACCCTCATCGCATGCATGGTGTCATTGATGATGGGTTGTGTCTGGTATCTTGATAGTGGAGCCCCATTCCACATGACGAGTGATAAAGACTTATTCAGTGCCTTGGAGGAGAAATACCTCAAGGTGCGTATAAAAATGGGTGATGACAGAAGGTATAGTGTTCCAGAAGTGGGCACATTTGATTTTCAAAGGGAGCATGGAGCTCCTCTCACCTTGACAGATGTGATGTATGTGCTTGGACTGAAGAAGAACTTGGTATCTTCGTGATGTTGGAGGACAAAAGCTACGATGTTGTCTTTAGTAAAGGAAAGGCGTTCCTAAGACACATAACCACGGGTCAAACCAAAAGGATAGGGATTCGAGTGAAGAATCTCTATAAACTAGAGGTAGATGATTGTGCAGCATTGAGTACGAAAGCAGAATTGGTGCAAAGCCAAGGCATTAGCGAGTTGTGGCATAGGTAGTTGGGCCATTTGCATCATGTAGATTTGAAGATAATGCAGCAGATATCTACAAGACTTCCCAAAGGTAAACTTGAGAAAGTTGACACATGCAAAGGTTGTACCTTGGGAAAGTAAACCAAGTCTTCCTTTCATGATCGAGACAGTCAAGCAGAAGCTATTTTAGAGTGAGTTCATACTGATTTGTGTGAACCATTCTCGACGACATCCACAGTGAAGCAAAGGTATTATGTGATTTTCATTGATGAATATTCTCATAAATTTGGGATTTATTTCATGCAGAAGAAGGACCAAACTTTCACAAAGTTTTATGAGTTCAAAGCTTTGGTCAAGAAAGAGTGAGGGAAGAAGATCAAGGCCTTGAGAAGTGACAATGGTGGAGAATATGTCTCTCAATAGTTTAAGGACTTCTGTGCAACGGAAGGAATTAAACGAGAGTTGATGGCACCTCAAAACCCATAGCAGAATGGGGTGGCTAAGAGGAAGAAAAGAACTATTGTAGGGGCAGCATGGGCAATGCTGCATGACCAAGGTCTACCACTTCACTTGTGGGCTAAGGCATGCAACACAGTGGTCTATTTGCAGAATAGAAACCTGCATTGCATACTTGGGATGAAGACACCAGAGGAACCTTTCTCCAGTAAGAGACAAGATGTAGGTCACTTCAGGATCTTTGGCTCAGCAGTATATTGCCATGTGACAAAGGATGCATAGAAGAAGCTTGAGCTGACAGAAAAGTTGGGGATATTTGTGGGGTACACTGATACACCTCACAACTATTGGGTGTACTTGCCTATCAGTCAGAGGACACTAGTTCGCAAAGATCTCAAGTTTGATGAGGAGAAGGCTATGCGAGTTTCCCTTGAGAGGGAGCTCCAACTACAAGCTGTGGAGGAATTATTGGTTCCTAAGGAGGAGGAGCCTTAGACCGATGTGGAGCAGTTGAATGCAGAGGTTCCAAGAGTGGAGACATCCACTCAAGCTGAGTCTTCCATAGATGGACGAAAGTGCACAAGAGAAGCTAACAGATTGTTGGAGGATGCGAGAGAGAATGTGGGAGCACCATCTTCTCAGCACAGACAGAGGAGGTCACCTGAGAGGTAGACTAGATACATGGCCCTTGTTGGGGAATGAGTTGAGACCCAGCCATCTTCCTTTGAGGAAGTAGTGTAGCAGCCGATTTGCGTTGATGCTATGGTGGAGGAGTATGACTTCATAGTTCGTAACAGTGTTTGGGACGTGGTTTTGAGACTGGAGAACAAGTCAGTTGTGAATTCATGTTGGATTTACAAGGTAAAGCAAGCAATTGATGGTAGTGTGGAGAACCATAAGGCAAGATTTGTTGCCTGTGGCTTTTCACAGGTCGAGAAGATCATGTTGTTGTAGTATATTTTGACAGAGGAGCAAGATGTTAACATTTTGACAAAGGCATTGTCAAAGTGTAAATTCGAGTTCCATAGAGAAATGATCAGGGTGGCAGATAATCCCTTTCTTGTTGAGAGGGACGATTGAAATATGGCAACAAGAATATTTCAATTTAATTTGTCCTTGAATTAAATTGTGAATTAAAATCGAATTTAGTCTTAACAGCTACTTGGAAATAATTAATTAATTTATTTTAAATTAATTAGTTGGAAAAATTCAAGTTAGAAGTCTTTTTGAAGTCATGCAAGAGTTATCCCTTAAATAAAGGAGATAATATTGAGTTATATTTGAATTGTAATTAGTTAACCTAGTTTACTGTGTTAAGTCTAGTTAAATTAGTTCCAAACTATTTGAGGAACTAATAATGAGTTAACAATCAATTGATGCATTAATGCACTCAACTAGTGCTACTCCAGTTAACTGAAGATTCCCTCATCAGAAACTCATGCATGTATATTCTGAGAAATTGAGATAAATGTTCAAGGACAGTGTACTATTATTTGCATGTGTTTTCTCATGGAGAAAAATCATGCATGCAGTCAAGGATTCATCCTTGTGAATTGCACAGTTTTGAAGGCTTGATTTTCCACATGGTAATAGGCTAATCATCCACAAGGAACAATGCAAGGAAATAGGATCTTGGAGGGTAGAGAGGAAGGCTGAAGAGAAGCCAAGATTGCTTTTCATCATCTGGGAGGATTGTACTACGAGCTGGCTAGCTATGAGAGCTAAGGCTTTGTATAATTCCTATGTATTTCCACCATGTATGATAATACAATAGTAGCTATGAGAGCTAAGGATTTGTATAATTCCTATGTATTTCTACCATGTATGATAATACAATAGTCTGGGGTTTTATCTAAGACTTTCCCCAAAGTATTTTCATGTGTATTGTTCCAATGATTCTTCTTCTTCTAGTTATATTCTTCAGCTCGATCTTTAAACTTCTAGAAAATTGATAGTAGAAGTAGGTTACTTTGATTTATATTGCATTATCAGGTTAACCTATCACATATTTTCTACACGCCAAAGGCAGTAGCATAGGAAAGAGTAGCATTAAATTGTTACTCTTCCATGATGATAATAAAAGTGTCACTTGGCAAAGGGTGTAAGTAAAATTTTGGATCTTAGCTAAAGAGGTAGGTATCCAAAATTGCATCATTGACATGAGAGGAGTATCCACACTATGAGGCTCTCTCTTTTTGGTTATTTAGGGTATTTTCCAAAGAATGCATTGCAAGAAATATTGAATCCCAAATAAAGTTGGCATATTCAAATAGGGTGTGGATAAAATACTTCAAACACAAGTGTTACCAGGGAAAATACACATGGATGTTTAAACGAAAGACCAAATTAGCATTTTCTAGTCAATAATTACTAAGGATAGAGATCCTTGTTATGTGTTCAAAGAATTCTTTGGAAACTACCCTAAATACAATAAGATGTTTTGAATTCGTTGAATTGGGAAGATATGCTAATTGGTTTTGAATCAAATAAGATGTTTTGAATTCGTTGAATTGGGAAGATATGCTAATTGGTTTTGAATCGAATATCTACGGTTTCAAAGATTGGAGATTTAAATATTGTGTTTATTTTGTAGTGGTGTAAAATTAATTTTTTAAAATTCAATTATTTATCTTTTAAATTTATTTAAATTTTTGTATTTTTATAAAGAAAATTGTTTAGGAGTTATCTTATTAAAATGAGTTATCAATAATAATTTTTATTGTAATATTTTTGTTGGTTAGATGTGTGTATATTTTTAGATTAACTTATATATAAATGTGTGTGTGTGTGTGTGTGTGTGTGTGTGTGTGTGTGTGTGGTAGCTTGAGGCTTCTTAAAAAGAAAATTAAAGCTTAACCATCCATCCATAATTTACTAAGTCTTTACCATCTACTTATAAAGTCTATGAGATTTTTCCAACTAATGTATATGGAATAACATAACAAATATAGTAAAACTTTGTACATACATGAAATTAGAACTAAAATTATGTGTAGAAGACTAATACCAAGTGTAAATAGGAGGGTTAAGATGGGCCAAGATGAGAGGAGGTCTTTAGAGCTTTCCTCTTCATGTGTCACTATTCCTTTGTTTCATCCTCAATTATAATTGGGTGGGAGATTGTGCCTGGAGAAGTGGAGGGACCCATGAGTTCCACCATTTTCTCTTCTCTATATAAACCTTCATCATACACCTTGAAGCTAAGTCAAAAAGATACTTCATAAAAGATGGTAAACTTGACTTTTATCCTTCTAATTCTATCTAGTAATTTTGGTTACCCAAAATCCAACAGTGATTAAAACAAATCCAAAACCCATTACTGTGTGTAGACATCAGTATGCAATGAAAATCCAACAGCGATTTAAACAAATCAAAAACTCATTCCTGTGTGTAGGCATCGATTTGTAATGAAATGTAGGATGCAAGTTCACTTTTAGTCGTAAGCTTAATGATACATGAAAAAGGAAGCAAGCAAAGGGAATAATAATACTAAAGGTAAATGGCTACTGAAGCAAACAAGACCTAAGGATGCAGGTGAAAAGAGAATGTTTCTCCTTACAAGAAGTTTATTGCAGTAGAGAAAGGCCATGGACCTCAATCTGGAGAGCATCAAAATAGAGGTGATGGTAGGAGACAATTGCAATGTTGGATGTATGGCAAGGAGAATCTCAAGAAGGACTTTTTATCGTATCATGGTGGTAGGCCTTAGATCTACAATTCTTAAGAGGCATAAACAATTGGGGATGTTGGACAAAGTATTCCTCCGACCTATGCAACATTGGATACTAGGAAATAGGATCACCAAGCATCTATTATTGATATGGAAGGTAAGCTTTGTGATCAAGTTGTTTTTATTTTTATTGACCCTATATATAATTATATTTATGTTGACCCTACCCTAGTGGATGAGTGTGGTTTGAAAAAATAATTTCATTCAAACTCTTGGTTGGTGTAGTTGACTATAGGTACTAAGAAAAGAGTTCATCATTGGGTAAGATCTTGTGCATTTGAGCTTAATGGTATGCCTACATTAACGCATATGAATGTGCTTCCATTGGGTTCATCAGTATGCTTATGGGTATGCATTGGTTGTACCTACATAGTACTAAGGTGGATTTTTATGAAAATGCTATTGAGTTCTTCAATGACAATGGAGAATAGAGAATCTTACAGGGTAAGAATAAGGTGACATTAGTTAGAATGATTATAGCTATGCAGGCACAACGAATTCATAGGAAATGGTTTGTATTATTTGTAATGCATGTTTCCAATGATAAATTTATCTTGAGGATGTGGATGTTTTAGAGAGGTATCCAGTTTTGTAGTAGTTTTAGGATGTATTTCTAGCAATATTTGAGAGTTACCGCCTCATAAGGAAGTGGAATTTTCTATTGAGTTGGTACTAGGACCAGCACCAACATCGAAGGCACCTTACATGAAAAGCACTCTAGAGTTAGTGGAACTAAAGTTGTAGTTGAAGAAAATGGTTGACAAGGTATACATTATGCCGAGTGTGTTGCCTTGGGGTGTACTAGTATTGTTTGTGAAGAAGAAGGATGGTACTCTCAGGTTGTGTATTGATTATAGGTAGCTTAACAAGGTAACGATCAAGAAAGAGTACCCTTTTCCAAGGATTATAAAAGTGTTTGACCAGTTGAAGGGAGGAGCAGTGTTCTTCAAAGATTGATCTAAGAACAAGATATCATCAGGTATGCATCAAAGAAGAGAACATCTATAAGACTGATTTCCAAAACAAGTATGGAAATTATGAGTTGTGGTTCCTTTTGGTCTAACTAATGCTCCAACTACTTCAGTGTGTTTGATGAATAGTGTGGTGCATCCTTATCTAGACAAGTTTGTGATTATATTCATTGATGACATATTGATATATTCTAAGAATGATGAAGAGCATGCAGAACACTTAGCAATAGTGTTGAGGTTGTTAAGAGAGCATCAGTTGTATACCAATCTTAGTGAGTGCAGTTTCTTTCAGACAGAGGTACATTACTTGGGATATGTTGTGTCCAAGGAAGACATAGTAATGGATAAGAGCTATCATGGAATGGGAAGCTCCTAGGAATGTGGATGAGGTCAAATAATTCAAAGGGTTAGAAGGTTATTACGAGAGGTCGATCAAGAAATTCTCACGAATTTCCTATCCTATCACATCCTTGCAAAGGAAAGGAAATAAATTTGAATGGAAAGAGGAATGTGTATCTATCTTGGAATAGTTGAAGCAGTTTCTTACAAATGCTCCAGCTCCAAAGATTGTAGATCTAGAAAAATATTTTTTGGTGTATACAGATGCTTGCAAGAGAGTACTTGGTGGATTCTTGATCCAGGAGGGATAGGTAGTATTCTAGGTGTCACGTAAATTGAATGAGCATGAGAAAAGCTATTTGACACATGATCTTGAGTTGGCAATTAGCATTCACACATTGAAGATGTGGTGACATTATCTTCTTGTTAGGAGGTTCATCTTGATGAGTGATTGCAGTGGATTGAGATACTTGTTTGACCAACCTAATCTAAATTCTAAGAAAGCTAGATGGTTGGCTCTTCTCAGTGAGTTTGAATTTGAGATCAGGTACATTAAGGGTAAGGAGAACAGGGTTGTAGATGCTCTTAGCATAAGAGTGCAGGTAAATCACATAGCAGCTATGAGTTCATATGGGATAGATCTACAGGATCATATATTACATGCAAGACAATAGGATGACATGTACAAGGAGCATAGGCATAGGTTACAATAGCAAGGTATTGGTGAACAGGATGTATACTATCATCTCATGTTAGATGGTTTGGTGAAATTAGGGATAGGATCTATGTGTCGAACAACAATGAGTTCAAGAATCTTATCTCGAGGGAATTTCATGCTAAGCCATATTCAGGTCATCTGGTATATCAAAAGACATTGAAAACTGTGAAGAAGTTCTAATATTGGTCAAATCTAAGGAAAGAGGTAGTTGATTTCTTCATGAGGTGTTTGTATTGTCAACATGTAAAGGTATAATGTAAGCATCCAGGTAGTTTATTACAGTCGATTTTGATTCCAGATGGAAATGGGATTTCATTTCTATGGATTTCATTATAGGTTTGTCGAGGACATCTAAACAGCATGATTCCATCATGGTTATGGTTGGCAGATTCAATAAGGTAGCTCACTTCGTAGTGGTTAAGTCTACTTATTCAGCTAGTGAGGTAGCATAGGTATTCATGAGGGAGATAGTGAGATTACATGTTATTCCTAAGAATATTGTATCCAACATAGATACCAAGTTTACTTCCAAGTTTTGGGAGTTATTTGTAGGTTTGGGTACAGAGTTGGCCTTCAGTATATCTTACCATCCATAGATAGAGGGACGTACAGAGAGGATTAAAAAGATTTTGGAGGACATATTGAGGATGTATGTTATGCATTAGCAGAGGAGGTGGGAGGACTATCTTCCACTGGTTGAGTTTTCTTACAACAATGGGTATCAAGAGTCACTAAGGATGATAATGTTTGAGGCACTTTATGGGCAGAATTTTAATACTCCCATTAGATGGAGTGATCGAATGAACATGGTATTGATAGGACCGGACATGTTTTCATAAATGGAATAGGAAATGTAGATTATCAATAAGAATCTGAAGGCATCACAGGACAGAAAAGGTATTATGCGGATCAGTACAAGGTGTTTAAGAAGTTTTAGGTTCGGGAGCATGTGTATTTTTGCATCAATCCCAAGAATATCTCATTGAGGATTGGATCATGTGCTAAGTTGGAACCTTGGTGTTGTGGTCCTTTCGAGATCCTTAAGAGGATTCGACCAATGGCCTACAAACTTGCACTACTGCCAATAGTGAAAGTCAATGATGTTTTCCAGGTTTCATTACTTAAGAAGTATGTAAAGCATGTTGATCATGTGATTGGTTGGTTTGTATTGTAGGTGGAGCTAGAAGGATAATTCCAACCCAAACCTCAGTGCATATTGTAGTGAAAACAACTCATGCTCTGGAACCAAGTAATCAAGAAAGATAAAGTGTAGTGGAAGAAATTCGAGCCCAATGAAGCTATATGGGAGATGGCTAATTAGATGCCAGTTGTGTATCCTTCATTGTTTACCTGTTGAGGCAAACGATTTTTGGTATATGTTCATATCTATGTATGGTTTTTAATGTAAATACTGCAATGAGTTGTGTTATAAAGCTCCAATATGGTTGTCATATTGTCATGTTTGTCATGTTGGTTTTTCTTTTAGTAGGTTATTAATTGTAAATACTACACTGAGCTAAGTTATAAAGCTCCATGGGTAGTATGTTTTGGTTTTCAGCTATCTTTTTGGTCATAGGTGTCATAGAACACCGAGGATGGTGTTCCCCTAAGGGGGAGCTATCTGTAATAACCCTAGTTTAAAATTTCATGTAATAAAGTTAATAAAGCCAAAAATAAGACCAAGTTCATGGGACACATATTATAAGATTAATGTTGGGAAATACATCCTAATGGGTGTTCATTTAGTTTATTATGGCTAAGGAATTGGAAAAGGCATTGGAAAGGGCATTGAAAAGGCAAAGAGAAATTAATTGTCATTTATTTATGAAAATAAAGGAAAATAGGATAAAAATAAGGTGAAAGGTCACAAGTTTGCATGAGAAGGAAATTGAAGGAAAAATAGAGGAAATTGAAGAAAAGAGAGGCCTCAATAACAAAAAGTCTCCTTGGGATCATTTCACAACCTTTTTTCAAATTTTATCAGTTGAACTTTTTCTGATTGACCTTTTTTCATTTTTTTCTTAGAGCTCTCTCTATTCTCTCATACTATTTCACACTCAAAGAATGCTTGGAACACTCTTGCATTGAGAAAGGAAGGAAAAGGAAGGACAACGAAGCAAAGGAAAGAAAGGGACATGCAAGAAAAAGTTAGATCAAGTAGCTTCAGCAGGAATACTTATAGGTAATAGGTTTCATACGTGATTTCCTAGATATTTTGTGAAAGCATGGTACATACATGTATGTATTTGGTTCTCTTGTTATCACGGAAGGGTTTTTTCCAGGTGTGACAGTGATTTTAGCCTTTCCTTGCCATTTCCGAATAGCCATAGTGTGATGGGTGTCTTTCATTTCGTTGAGCTTCGGATCACTAGATGGTTTTGGAGCTAGCTGAGGTGGTCCTAGGAAAATTCCCAAGGGCCTAGAAATCCCTTGAACAATTTTGGTGGGATTGTAGTAAAGCCTAAGGGTGGAGACAAGAATTCCACAAGGTATTGGTGAGGAAATTCTAAGGCATCCAATATTTTTTTGGGCCTAGTGATCCCTTGACCGGTTTTGGAAGGACTGAGGTAAAGCCTAGTTGTTTATGTGCTTATTTTGGGCCTAGTGACCCCTTGACCGATTTTGGTGGGATTGTGATAAATCCCGGTTATTGATGTTCTTGTGTCAGGCCTAGGAATCCCTTGACTGATTTTGGTAGGACTGTGGTAAAGCCTGAGGACACCCTAGTTGTTTTGTCTTGCGTTCCACATTCATGCTTGGAAGAGGGCATGAGGGTGATTGGCTAAAAGAAGGATTTGGTTCAACTCAATCTATGGGCAGGTGGTATGTGGAAGTTCTTGACTTGGTTGGTTTCTACATATGTTAATCAGAGGTCTATTCCTCTTGAATTTTATGAGTATTGTACTTGTTATCATTTTTTGTTAATGGTTTTTCTATCATGGCTAATATGTTGGTTATTTGTTGATTATAAGTGTGGTTTCATAACAGGTTCTAGTTATGGATCCTAACATGTTTCGACTGCTAAATTAATGGTTATTGAATGCATGACCTAACATATTTTATTGCAACTATTGTGAGAGGGTACTAGACTTTCTTGATGATTTTCAGATATGCATTCATGACTTGTAGATGACTTGTTATCAATATGTTTAACGAAATGACTATCATGGTTGGGCTTAGTTAGGTCAAGTTTTGATCAAGGTTTTGCATAAATGGATTTGTCTTGATGTCATTTATCATTCTAGAAAGTATCACTGAGTTCTAGGCAATGGTATAGAGGTTGACCTAGAATTTAGGCTTAGAAATGGGACCACATGCTCTGTACTATACATTTTAGGTTGCAACCACATGGATGTTGGCTTGTGCATGTGATTGGAGGCTCCCAATCACATGGATTCCTTGTTGTGGGAGCAATTAAGGGCCCAGAGAAAAGAATGGGTGGTCCAGCTCAGGGTTTGCCTACTTGGGGTAGTTTCTTAGCCTTTGAGTTACCTGTAGCCCCTGTATGATGTTGTGAAAGGTCAATTTATCATTAGTAGTCAGCCCCACTTCCTTAATGGGACCTAGGAGTCTACATCCTTTCATAATAGCCCTCCATCTCATGTTTACCCTAGTAGGTTGGTGAAAATGGGTAAATATGGGAAGGGGTGGTTACATAAGGAGTCTTTTCTATTGCCTTATAGTCAAGTTTTTTGAACATACTACAACACTTAACCTAGTTTGGGTTATAATCAATGAAACAAAGTGTCAACTAATGAGATTTTAATACAAGGAAGTGAAATGGGTTAGTCAATTCTAGCTCTTAAAGAGAATTTTATTACTATGAATATCTATAAGTGAAGCTTAATAGGTGACCAAAATTTTCTAGAAAAAAAAAGTATAAACCATTCTACAATAGAAAATTATTCCATTTTTACCTAATATCTAGTTTGGTCAACAAATACTAAAAACCTTAATGGTCTTGTTATTTATCCTAAAATATGGTACTACAAATATCTTGGTTTATTAAGGGCCTACTCTAATAGGAAATGGAAACCCTATACTATAGGATAACGGCTAGAAAAAATTGAAAATCATTAATTTTGAAAAAAATCCCATTATAGGTTTCCAACCTATTTTCTGCATTGGCAATGTTAGTATCTTTTCAAACAATTGTGTTGGAACAATTGTGTTGGGCCACCACAAGTTTCCCTAGGAATATTTGCATTGGGAGGTATAAGTTATCTAACTACTAGAAACTAGCTCTTACGTATCATATGTCAACCTCCCAAAACCTATAATTTGTACACATAATAGAGAAGATAAAATAAGGAGAAAGAGGAATTCTACCTAGGGATACAATCCAAGACCTAAATGTGTTTAGATACTCAAAGGAGACACCAATGTGTTGGTGAAATTCTCACACAAGGGTTATCCACAATATCCTAGTGGGTTTTCCTTGTCCAACATGAAACACTGATTAAAACCCTATAATTTCATGATTACCAAATTAAATGACTTACTAATAGATCTAACATAAAAAAAAATTGAAAAATATCATAGACAAATAACAAAGTAATCAACTCCAATTTCATATTACCCAATAATAGTCTAATTGTGTGATATGTGTGAGTTGGATAGAAAAGGTAGTTTCTCAGCATCCTCCTTAGGAGGGTTCTTTATAGATCTAAAACCTTCAAGAAAATTTGTTCTCTCCCTCTCAAGTGACTAGTAAAAAATGTTATCGTGAGACCTCACACGTGTGAATAATCTATGATTTCTCCAACCAGAAAGAGGTCGAAGTTGCAGATCTTAATTGTTGGGGAGTGAAGTTGTTTCTAGGGAGGAGAATTGCAGGAACAAGTTGTTGGATAGAGCGAGATCCTTCTCTTGACCTTGTACACCTTGGGGAGAGTTTATTTTCTCTAGGAAGGTCTCAAAAGGAAGACATATTAGGGTTTTTGTGGCAGTTGTTGGGACAATGTTGCTGGAGGATGAAGTTGTTGGGTCAAGTAACTAGGTAGTTGCTGGTAGGTAGAAATTGTAATGAAGAAGTAGTCTAAGGAAAGGTCCTTGGGAAGGGATGACTTAGTACTTGGAGAAGGACTTAGTCTAGGGATTGTGTCAATATATCTCATTTGAAGGATATTCTAAGAAGGGAATAGGCGTTCCCCTTGGAGGGGTTTCTCCCTAGCCGAGAGCCTATATCTGTGTCCTCTTCTATTGTTGTTATTTCTTGATATTGTTTGATGAAAATATCTAATTAAAAAACATAAAGAAGATAACTAAGTTTCACAAGAAAGTATCTAGGTTGAAGAAAATAAGTTATAATTGTTACCACTTTACATTTTCTAACACAACAAGCCTATGAAATTTTTGGATCACCATAAAGGTAAATTGGAGGCTTTTAGAATTGACAATGGCCTTAAGCAAAATTTCATCTACATGAATGAGTGCTTCAGAGAGAAGTCTAACAAAATTCCCACAAAGAATAACAACTTCTCACCTTGAAAAGTGAAGTATCTCATCCATAATATATATGTGTGTGTGTGTGTGTGTGTGTGTGTGTGTGTATTAATTGAATAATACCCATTATGTATTTATGGACTTCATTAATATTTTACTCCATAAGTAAATAAATAACATGTAGAAATTTTGAATAATATAACACTTATTCACAGAGATTATCCTGATTATACACTATTTGAGGAATCATGCCTAATACATAACCTCCTCTACGTTGATCATCAATTTTGCGGAATTAAGAAACATTCACATGCGCACATTGAAACATCAATCACACATATCAACACAGTATATCACGGGGAAAGCATACAGCTGAAAACCCCCGACTATTGTATATTATATTGATTGAGAACATGTAACAATACATAGTACAATACTCCTCGCAAGTACTCAGTACTATCTCCACCTGTTACACACAAACTAGCTCAGATCTGAGTCAATCACAGGTTCAAATCTCCTCCGCTGCTTGTCTGCCTCCACTGCGCAATCCTGCATGAGAATAGAATGAGAATGGCTAATCCAAACTCGTATTTCCCTTGTGTAACACTACGCAATCCTCATTGGCAATCTCAATCCACTGATTGTACAAATCACATGCACAACTATAGTCACAACTAATAGCTGTCTTGCCCTTTCACTCATCTCTAACACTTGTCTCCACTGAACTGTCCATGCACTGAGTTAACTGATGTATTCCTCAGTTGATTCATGAGTTAATAATTAGTGAATTAATTAACAACTAATTCACATCACTCATCACTAGTGTATTTGTTAGTTATACTAAATACAACTAGTTCAACTAAGTCAAACTGAACACAACTCCATCAACTCCTCAATCAACTCCACCAAACTTAATCACTTGAGTTCTAACTGAAGTCCTTCATGCAACAGCTCAAGTAACCCATAAGAAAAGCATATTTCCTTCTGGAAGTTGCATGTGCCACATCTCTAGCTCGAACTGAAGTGCTCCAAGAGAATAAGATAATGTTTATAGTCCAAATATTATTAAGAGCTAATAATATTTTACTGTTCTATTTTTAGCCTGGCAGTCTAAAAATAGACTCCGCTCATATGTCTAAAAATAGAGGTCCATCTATTTTTACCAACGTGACCAATCATCCACAAATAGCATCCTGCAACTCATAGACCATGATCCATATGTCTAAAAATAGACATAGTCTAAAAATAGACTTTGCGCCAAAAATAGCCTGCGGGCCCACTTAGTGAAGGGGACTTCTTTTCACTAAGCTCCATCATCTTGTTGCATTTTCAACACTCCCTCTCAACAAGATATGGATTATCTGCAACCCCTATCCTGTCTCTGTGGTATTCGAATTTTCTCCTGGTGAGCGCCTTCGTCAAGATATCAACATCTTGATCTTCCGTGGGAATATATGAAAGTAACATGATTCTCTGCTGCACACAATCTCTGATATGATGGTACCTGATGTCGATGTGCTTGTCCATTGGACTCCCTACCCAATCAGCATCCGTGAAGCCACATAGCTTCACCTCATCCTCCTGACTGTACCAAGATCCATATCCCGATGTGCCTCTATTGAGCTTGCACACATGTGACTCCACCAACTGTCGATAAACAGTGGCATCCACTACCTCCGCTGAAGTAGCATCCTCCTTCCTCCAACCTCTAGGAAGGAACGCAGTCTTCACATCCATCTGATGGATGTGCCACACCATTTGCATCACTTTGTAGATCCATCTCGAACCCACCACTGATTTCACCTCCGGTCTTGGAACAATCTCCCATGCACTGTTTCTGACAATTGAATCATAATCTTCCACCATGGCATCTACCCATGCGGGATCCTCCACAGCTTCCTCGAAAGAGGATGGCTTAGTCACGACACATTTGCTCACAAGAGCCATGTATCTAGTGTATCGATCAGGTGACTGTCTCTGTTTGCGCTCTGCTGTAGGTGGTCCTACAACCTTCTTTGCATCTCGAGCCAGTCGCTCAGCTTCTGTAGTGTGCTTTCGCCCTTTGATGGTTGGCGCTGCATGAGTGGTCTCTTCCACTCCATGAACTTCATCTTGTGGCTAATCCACATCCTGAAGCTCATCCTTAGGAACTAATAGCTCCTCATCTGCATGCAAGTGTGGCTCCCTCTCAAGCAAACACTTCATGGCTTTCTCCTCCTGAAATTTTATATCTCGTCACAACAATCTTGTGACTGTCTGGAAAATACACACGATAGTTGTGGGGTGTATCAGTGTACCCCACAAATATCCCAACCTCTGCGGTAGGCTCCAACTTCTTCATGGCATCCTTCGTCACATGCATGTAAACAGGAGAACCAAAAATCCTCAAATGGGAAATATTAGGCCTCTTACTAGAATAAGCCTCCTCGGGTGTACTCATGCCAAGCATCTTGTGAGGACAATGGTTCTACACATATACTGCAGTATTTCATGCCTCCACCCACAAGTGAAGGGGTAGGCCCTGATCATGCAACATCACTCGTGCAACACCCACGATCGTTCTGTTCTTCCGCTCAGCAACCCTGTTCTACTGTGGGTTATGGGGAGCTATGAGCTCTCTTCGAATCCCTTCTACGCTGCGGAAGTCCTTGAACTCGCCAGAGATGAATTAACCACCATTGTCGCTCCTAAGAGCCTTCACCTTCTTCCCCGATTCCTTCTCGACCAGTGCTTTGAACTCACAGAACTTTGAGTATGTCTCGCTCTTCTTATGCATGAAGAAGGTCCAGCACTTTCTAGAGAAATCATCAACAAAGATCATATAGTACCTGTGCTTTGCTGTCGAAGCTACTGAGAAGGGTCCACACACGTCTGTGTGAATTTTCTCAAGGATCGTCGTGGCGTGACTATCCTTCTCGTGAAAGGTGGCTTTCACATACTTTCCCAAAATACACCCCTTGTACTGATCTGACTGCACAAGAGTGCCTTTAGGAAGCCTAGTAGAAATCTGCTGCAGTGTCTTCAAGGCTCCATGGTGAAGGTGGCCCAATCTCTAGTGCCACAGCTCGCCA
>APFE030539309.1:41155-98901 GCA_000404065.3 Pinus taeda | reverse complement strand
TGTATTCTTTAGTTGATTTATGAGTTAATAATTAGTGGATTAATTAATAATTAATTCACACCACTCATCACTAGTGTATTTGGCAGTTAGACTAAATACAACTAGTTCCACTAAGTCAAACTGAACACAACTCCATCAACTCCTCAATCAACTCCACCAAACTCAATCACTTGAGTTCTAACTGAAGTCCTTCATGCAATAGCTCAAGTAACCCATAATAAAAGTGTATTTCCTTCTGGCAGTTGCATGTGCCACATCCGTAGCTCGAACTGAAGTGCTGCAAGAGGATAAGATAATGTTTATAGTCCAAATATTATTAAGAGCTAATAATATTCGACTGTTCTATTTTTTGACTGGTAGTCTAAAAATAGACTATGCCCATATGTCTAAAAATAGAGGTCCATATATTTTTACCAACATGACCAATCATCCACAAATAGCATCCTGCAACTCATAGACCATGATCCATATGTCTAAAAGTAGACATAGTCTAAAAATAGACTTTGCACCAAAAATAGCCTGCGGGACCACTTGGTGAAGGCGACTTCTTTTCACTAAGCTGCATCATCTTGTTGCATTTTCAACACCATATGATGATATCAAGACAACTTTCAGTAATCAATCTAGTGTAGCTAGAGTGAAGGGTAGGGCTACTCAAGTTATGGCCAGTTCGTCCTCTTCTAACACATCCATAAAAAGTGAAATTGGGAACATGTTGGAAGACTTTAAGAGTGAAATGTTGCATGCCCTTGCTCTGAAAATAGGCACCATGTAGATCAAGAGGAATTGGGAAGAAGCAAAGAGAGCCTTAGCGATATTCTACCCTAGATGCACCAGGAGGCACCCTAGGAACAAATTTCCATTTAATCTTATAGAAATTTGCTCGGTCTATGAGGAAAACCACTCAATAGAAAATTTCCCTTCCCCGCCTGGAT
Organism: Pinus taeda; assembly: GCA_000404065.3. Classification (NCBI taxonomy): domain Eukaryota; kingdom Viridiplantae; phylum Streptophyta; class Pinopsida; order Pinales; family Pinaceae; genus Pinus; species Pinus taeda. The sequence goes on along the minus strand of APFE030539309.1, from coordinate 97,966 downwards.
TAAAAGTTGTGTATCAAAAAATCAAAGAGGTGATTGAACATCTCTGCTATATCAATCAAGGGAGGCCTCAAGGACCTTGACCATACCAGCAAGGCATGAAATGGACATCCTATTCATGTTACAAACCTAATCAGAATACACCCATTCCCCCTTGGTGCCCTTCTGCTCATCCTTCGTGGTCCATAACTTCTCCCTGGTCTTTTGCACCTCAATACCATTCCTAATCTGTGAACCAACCATTTCAGCCATATGATCCTCCATAACCTCAATGGAATGCACCATCCCAATGGTCGAGACCCCCATAAAACCAAGCTCCATCTCTATTTCCTCCACCTCCATCTCAACCATAAATCCTACACCCTGCTCCACCTAAACAACCTCTGAGGCCTTCCCAACCAAATCCGAACTGAACAACAGACAAGCACAATAGGTCTACAGTGGAGAAACATCCTACCCTACTTATGATCTGGAAATTCATGAGATTAACCTCAGGTCTAGAAGAGTTCTTATGGATAATTAACCTCTATCTCCACCTGAGGAGCATGAAGAGGAAAAAGAGGAAAGTGTCCCTCAAGAAAATCCACCTCCTTTTCCTGGGAGATTAACCCATCCAATGCAGCACACCCCACAAGAGACTGAACTTCTGGGTGAATTGAAAAATCTACGTGTCAAAAGCCCACTTATCAAAGCTATGAAAGATGTCCCCATCTACAAAAAGTTAATCAATGAGAAGTATTTCAAACATCTGGGAAGGTTAAAGAAAGACACCCCTACCATTAATGTCATTGGAAAACTGTCTGACTTAATGTCAAGGTGGGTGATTTTCCCAAAGTATCTAGATCCTAGAAGTCCTATAGTAGATGTGCACATCAATGGCAACATTGTCCCCCATACCTTAACTAATCTTGGGGCTGCCATCAATGTGATTACTAAAGAGACTATGCTTAAACTAAATCTCTAGGGGTCATTAAGAAAGACCACAATAGTCTTGCAGCTTGTGGACAAATCCACAGTAGCTCCTGAGGGAATTGTTGAGGATGTGATGGTCTCCATTGATTCTTGGGAATACCCTGCTGAATTCTTAGTTCTCTGACCTAATACAAAGTTCAATGGTTATCCTCTCATCCTTGGAAAGCCATGGTTAGCCATTGTCGATGCTTACATAAGTTGCAGCGCTTGGAACACGACCATTAAAAATGGGCATCTGTCCAAGAAATTGGTCTTGTACCCTCCTGCTCAACCATCTCTAGAGAATGACTTACCCTTATGGTTAGAAGAGGAGGAAGAAGATGAAGTTTACACTTTCCCAATCTGTACCATAGATGTTACTATAGGAGGGGGGCAACCTAATGAAGATGACCTGATTGAGAAAATCCTCCAGAATCAACCCCCCAACACCATGTCTCTTGAGGAGTTAGTAAAGGAAGCCAAAGAAAACCCTTGGATTGATATTTTCTTAGCTAACTCAAGCCCTACCCATGGCAAGATGATAGAATTCGGCCCAGAAAGAGCATTGAAAATCAACCCCTCTCTCTATACACCAAGAAGAGGAGTTATGTGACATGCTAAGAAAGAATTTGGATGCCTTTACCTAGAGTTGCAAGGAAATGAAGGGAGTGAAAAATTTGGTGTGTACTCACCATATTTACATCAAGGAGGGTTTCAAGCTAGTCTTCCAACCTCAAAGGTGAATGAACCGAGCCCTCAAGGATATAGTCAAAGAAGAACTACAAAAGTTGTTGGATGTAGGGTTCATTTACCCCATCTCAAATAATGATTGGGTGTCTCCTTTGGTTTTGGTTCCAAAGAAAAATAGAAATTGGAGGATCTGTGTGGATTACCAAGAGCTAAACAAAGGCACAAAAAGGACCATTTCCCTCTACCTTTCACTGACCAAGTATTATATTCTCTGGTAGGAAATAAGTTCTTCTCTTCCCTGGATGGATTCGATGGTTATAATCAAATCCAAATCAACCCAAAATACCAGGATAAAACCACCTTCACCTATCCCTGGGCTATCTTTGCTTATAGGGTCCTTCCTTTTGGCTTATGCAATTCCCCTGCCACTTTCTAGAGAGAATTCTTGAGCATCTTTATAGAGCTAGTCCACGATTTTGTGGAAATTTATATGGATGATTTCACCCCCCATGGGCTCTCTCTAACTTGGGAAAGGTGTTCAACAAATGCATTGAAATGAACTTATCCCTTAGTCCCGAGAAATGTGAATTATTAATGACTGCAGGGACTGTTCCAGGTTACTCAATCTCCCAAGAAGGATTGCAAGTAGACCCGAATAAGATAACTATCATAAAGAGGGTCCCTACTCCTCATAAGTAGCAGGATGTTAGAATTTTCTTAGGCTTGGCCAAATACTATAGGAGATTCATAAAAGACTTTAGCAGGGTATCCTCACCCTTGTTTGGTCTATTGGCCAAGGACTTCGAATTTTTTTGGTCAAAAAGATGCCAAGAGGCCCTAGAAACCCCAAAGGACAAGTTGACTACTGCACCTATTCTGAGGACCAAATTGGGCTCTTCCTTTTCACATACATGCTGATGCCTCTCACAAAGTTAGAGGAGTAGCTCTGAGCCAGATAGATGACAAGCTACCTTATGCCATTTACTTCATTAGAAAAAATATGTCCAAAGTCGAGTTAAAATACACAGTGACTGAAAAATAGCTCCTAGCTATTGTCCATTCATTGAATAAATTTAGACATTACATTACTGATTACCAAACATTTGTACATACTGACCATGCTGCCATTATATATTTGATGAACAAAACCGATTTGAATGCTCAAATTATTAGATGGTTACTTTTGTTACAACAATTTGATCTAACTATTATTGATAAGCCTGTAAGAGAAAATGTAGTTGCATATTTTTTATCCAGATTGACTTTGCTTGTAGGTGAGGAAGGAATGGCTGATGACCAACTGCCAGATGAGAATTTATTCCTCTTCAGTTCTCTGTCCATGGTTTTCTGACATAGCCAACTACTTAGTAGCTACACAATTCCCTCCAAATCTGTCCTCCAAGGAGAAGAGAAGAATTATAAGGAAAAGCGCCCCATTCACTTGGATTGGGGGAAATATCTTCAAGTTGGGCCTAGATCAAATTCTGAGAAGATGTGTCAGGGAGGAGGAAGTTTTTGACATCCTTCTGGCCTGTCATGATGGGCCTTATGGAGGTTACTTTGCAGCCAAAAGGAAAACATTAAAGGTACTACAAGCTACATATTACTGGCCCACTCTCCACCAGGACGCAAGAAGATATGCCAACTAGTGTGATCAGTGCCAAAGGATGGGGAAACCTACTCCTAGGAATGAAATGCCATTGCAACCTCAAGTGAATTTTGATCCATTTGAAAAGTGTGGCATGGATTTCATTGGGCCCATTGATCTTCCATCCACACGGAAAAAGTACATCATTGTGTGCACCGACTACTTAACAAAGTGGGCTGAAACCAAAGCTGTCAAGGTAGCCACAGAGGAAAAAGTGGCTGAGTTCTTGAGCGAGAATGTGTTTTACAAGTTTGGATACCCTAGAGAGACGATCACTGATTAGGATAGTCAATTCACCTCACACATGATTGAGAATATATTGAGCCAACATAGGATCAAGCACATAAAGTCCACTCCATACCACCCTCAGGCTAATGGACAAGTAGAAGTGACCAACATAGCATTGGAAATAATTTTGACCAAAGTGGTTAGTAGCAACAGGAAGGATAGGGAAGACAGACCAGTGGAGGCCACTTGGGCCTACAATACAACTTGGAGACTACCACTGGCTTCACTCCTTATGATTTGGTCTATGGGAAGAAGGATCTGCTTTCCATTGAATTTGAGTACAACACTTTAAGGATGGAAGCACAATTGGATCTAGATGTTACAAGGGCACAACAAGAGAGGTTGCTCCATCTAAATGGGTTAGATTAATTCAGGATGCAGGCCCTCCTGCACATATAGGTGACTCAAGTACAAAGGAAAATCTGGCATAACAAAAATATCAAAGACGAAATATTTCATGAAGGTGATTGGGTCCTGATGTATGACTCCTGGCACAAAGACTTCAAAGGCAAGTTTATGACCAAATGTTTGGGACCATATGTGATATAAAATTTCAATGATAATGGTGCTATTTAGATAAGATCCATCGATGAAGAAGGTATCCATTTGCTTATCAAGGGGTAAAGGTTGAAATTCTAATTGTCAAAGAAGGAGTTCATCAGTAGCATCAACAAGGTAGTAATGGTGATTGAAGGAGTCTCAACTTCAACCTCACCAAGTTCTTGAGGTCTGTTGAAGTTTTGAAAAAAAAGAAAAAGAAAAAAAGGAAAAAAAATAAAGAGACCCAGTTGTTATAGACATTTTTGGGCACTTCAACCCCAATCACAAATGTCCATAAACTGAGGACTCTTAAGTCCCTAAAATGGTTGCTTCACTACCTAAAGGAACAAGGTCAACTGATTACATCATCTCCCAGAAGTTCTCCACTGAAAACTGCTCATAAATGGTCAAAACTGGACCATACTGAAAGCTCAGTGCAGAGGGTGCGATGCATATCAACTTCCCAGTGTACAAGGTGCGATGCATACTGTTTTGCTCCTCTGTAGGGTGCGATGGTCAGGAATGGACAAATGGCAGGGACTAAAATGCGAGGTGGAAGATCATGGAATCTTCCAGAATCTTCCCCTCTGACACTTGCCACTCCATTTTTGACCAGGGATGAGTTAATAGATCTTCATTCTCCAAGTGGAAGCAGGAACTATCAGAGAGAAGACACTAATCAAGATCCCTAAAGATGACTCACCTCTCTATAATCATCTATATATTGGATCCCTCTTCACAGAGATCCAAAGGCTGGAATTTTGTAACCTTATAGAGGAAGTTGTTGTTGGTATTCTGGTGTACATTCACAGTGTTGGGTGATTTTGCTTTGCTTGAGGTGAAAGAAGGGCTTCTTAGCTGGAGGATGATGCTGGGTCAGAGCTGCTTATAGTTGTAATCCTCTTGCTACTTTTTTTATCTGAATAAAGCTATTCTTTTTTCCTTCCATATCCTGGTGTACTTGTTTATATATGCTTGTATATGGTTAATGTACATCTGATCTTGCATTATTTATGAATTTAGATCCTTGTTTCTTGAATAATAGTATGTTACTGTGATTCTACAGGTCCTTTTGAAGCTGAGCAAACAAAGAGTGAGCAGCAAAACTCTATCAAGAAGGAGAGGGAATCGAGTGCAAGACTCAGGTTGGCCCTCTTGGTTCTCCTCTCATCTATTTTCATAAAAGGAATCAATAGTAGACTTTGATTGTGTATTTCTAAGCTAGCCACCCATCTTAGTGCGAATAGCAGCATCCGTGTGGACACTATTCCCATATAACACCAGGTGAAAATATCCATGAGGAACTCGAGGCCCACTCTTAGGTTGAAATCCTCTTTGAGGCAGGCCAAGAGTGTTTAAAAAAAAAAGTGAGAAAAAAGAAAAAAAGGGAAAAATAAAAGACCTCTGGATGAAAACCTCTTTTGAGGTGCCCAAGGTAGACAACCAGGATGAAAACCTCCTTTGAGGAAACCTAGTTTCCTTTCAAGAAAAAAGAAGAAAAAAAGAGAGAAAAGCACAAAAATAATGGCAGGGACCTCAAACCTGCCCACTCATCACAATTATGGTCTTTGCAGGTTTTCAAGGAGATAATGGATTCAGAGATCAGAGGGAAGCAAGCCCTACAAAACCCCATTTTTTCTTCTTCCATTTCATCTACTCCATAATCCCCATGTTCCTTCATCCATACTCATCTCCAAAAACAAAAAAATTTAAATTTCAGGCAATTATGTGCTTTCTACAGGATTTCCTGTAATTACTACAGGATTTTCCTGTAGTACTATAGGAAAACCTCCTGTAGTACTATAGGAAGTCCTTAAAATCTATAAGAAAGATAATTTGATGGATAAATTATGATGCATGCCTCTTTTGGCATAAAAGAAAGAAGCATGTTGACTTCACCACACCTTAGCTAAACCCCTTCATGACCATGTCACCCCCTGTGTCCATAAAAAAAAATCAAGTTAGAAAATAAAAATTAAAAAAAATGAAGAAAAAGGAGAAAAAAAACACCAAAGAGGAATGCCAATAGTAGCCTACCTCACCTACCACTCCATGGCCACACCTTCCACTCATTCCAATATCTATTCACCCTCCAAGTAGAGAAAGGGCACAAAAATTCAAGAAAAAGGGAAGCTACAGGACTTCCTGTAGTAGTACTACAGGAAACCCTGTAGTAGCCTATTTTGAAGTAGCAACAGGCTCTAGGCCTAACATTCAGAACCATGATTGAAAAAGGAGAAGCAAAAATACAGGAACAATGTAACTTCTCCATAGCTCAACAACAATAGAGGAAGCAAGCACTTCCGCATCAACAAGAAGACAACCCATTAACAAAATGAAATCAACAAAAAAGCAGTCGAGAAGATGTATATGAGTCAGGAGAAGCACAACAGTTCCACCCTCCAGAATGCATGAACAAGGCAAAGGAATCCATAGTTATGTCACCTCATCCATACTCCCTCATACATATGAATATGATTAAAACCATAGGAATATGTAGAAAGTTGATTTTATAAGCGAAGATGGCCAATTAACTTGGTAACCGTCAGTCCGATAACAAAAAGTAAAGTGTTGTTCAACTAGACACGTGGAAAGATCACATCAAGGGGAATAAATCAGAAAGGTGGTCAGATTATGGTGAACAAAAGTGGGTGATGGTTATGAGGAAGGGTGGCATGTTAACTAGTAGTGGGACCAATGGTTGAAAAGAAGAAATACGTACCCGGCTAGCCTGCACATGACTCAACGAAATCAACCATAAATACAAATATTCCACGAATTTCATGTAAAGTATTATTCATTTCAAGTTTTTGAGAGCTGAGATAACCTCAAGGAGTCATCAAAAGGAAAAGTGAGTCTCGACCTACCGTATAGAGAAACTACAGGAAACAATGAGCACCTACAGGAAATACAGGAAAACTACAGGAAACATGGAGGATTGTCAAAAATGTTGTAAGTGGGTGCCTAAGACCAACAATTCAAGAATTCTCATCACCAAAGCATTGCAGAGAAAGGTAGCTGCCATATCCTCTGTGCTTTCATTTGTAAAGAGGAAAAGGAAAGAAATTTTCATTTCTTTTAAGTATTTACAATATTCATAGAGATAGACAGAGTTTTGTGGAAGATTGTGTAGAGTAAACTCTAAACCCCCATCACCTAGAGAAGCTCTTAAGCTATAGCCACACAAACCTCATACAAACAGATTGATAGAGAGAAGAGATGACAAGGGGTTTCAACAAATGGGAGCCCACTAGAACAACTACAATACACCAACATCATCCTATGGTATAAATCTTTACAAGGCATCAATGGCTAGGATTCTTCGATCTACTTATGGGATATGATGATGATATAGCTAGGGAATTTGCAATGTCTCTCATACCTCTAGCTAGAGCCAGTTCCACTACTATAGTGAGGGGTTTGTCAATAATAATTACCTTTGAGAGCATTAGCAGGATCACTATACTTCCTCTAGGATTGCAATGTAGAAAAGAGGACAAAACTAGCAGCACCCTTTCCAAGAAGAGCTTTTTCTTGGTAGGAGAAGAACCAATTGAAGAAAAAAAATGGGATTAGAAGGGAAATAATTCAATATCCTTGAAATGAAGTAATCTATCACATCATCAAGTATATTTATTATGAGGGTAGACCTAGTAAAGTCTACGAGTGCTAGTTTAGACTCTTCCATGAGCTCAGATTTAGAGAAGAGTTACCTCCTCATAGAAGACTTAGTGTGCCTTACTTTTTGTTACAATCGATGATAGACATGAGCATCGAGAACAAGAAGGAAATCATCAACAATAGGCGCATCATGGATTGATCAAACTCATACTAGAAGATGCCCTAAACAACTTGAGAATCCCTATTATATGGTCAAAATTTGCAGACATGAATGAAGAAGATGAAATTCAAGGCATTGAGTAGGATATAGACCCTACTTCTAGTGATAAAGAAGAAGAAGAAGAAGATGAAGAAGAGGAACGTGAAGAAGAGGAAGAAGATCATGAAGAAGAGGGGGAAAAACTAGATGAAACAAAGGATGAAAAATACAACAGGGAAGAAGCACAAAAGATGAACCAAGTCTTGAAAAACAGAGAAAGGAAGAAGAGGAATCTCCAAGGGTGTCTCTAGAGCCCACAGAGAAGGAGGTAGATGCCACCCCAAGTGATCTAAGTACACCTATAAAATCAAAAGGAAAGAGGTAGAGGAAAACTCACCTATACTTTAGAATAAGGAAGAGCACCACGATAAAACAAGAGAGACCTCAAACCCCTACCAATATTCCCATTATCATAGAGGAATCACTAAAAGAACAAGAGAAGTTAGTCCCTCTAGGAAAGAGAGGTGAAGAAGGCACATCACAACAAGCTTCCCCAAGGTCACCAATCATTTATCTTAGGAGGCTTATGACCAGGTCAACCTCAGCAGAACAAATTAAAGAACGTTTGATCCCTTTTCAAAAAGGGAAAGGTATCCTACAGGAAACACAAACAGGCCTACAAGAAGCAAAAACAATCCTACAGGAAACCCTGTCAAAACTACAGGAAACACAAAAACAAGATAAGGAAGGACTACAAGGGAAAAAGGAAGGAAAAGAGGCAGTAAATACTCAAGAAACAATAAAGGGAGAGTCCTAGGCGTTGAAGGAACATAGCCCATAGGAAAATCTCAGCTCCTATTATAGATTCATTGAGGGGGGCATAGTAATACAATAAAAAATTGCCATCCCTCTATTCTTTGAGGTTGAAAAGGAGAGAGAAAGGACACATCGTTGGATGCAAATTGCTAAATCAAAAACTGTAGAGGATGTAGGCCATATGGAAGAAAAGTTGCTAGAAATGGGCAGAGAGTTGAGTAGAATAAGAGATAGGGAAAGAGTGATGAAATATCAACTAGAGGTTGAGAACACATGGCTAAGGAGGCAACTACAAGAGAAGGAGAGCCAATTGAAAACTATGGAAAGTCTCTCCATGGAGGCACTCCAATGCAAGATGCCAGCAAAATCATATGCCTTATACCTCAAAGAACAATGGTTGCAGTTTCAGATAAAAACCATTGCACAATGAGGAACTATGCCTTTCAAAAACTATAGGCAATTCATTGACCTCTGTGACCAAAGCACCCTGGAGGACAAAGTCAAGATATCTGAATTATACCTACATAACTTGGCCCGAACAAATTTGAATGTGTGGGACCCTAATCCAAAGTTAGGGGACTTACAATTGATGGCCTTGGCATCATGGATGAATCATGAGGATGCTAGGGCTACATAAGTAAAAATGGTATTAGAAAGAGAAGATAAAGAACCCCTTTTCATCAGAGCAAAACATGCCACCTACATGGTTGTCATTAGCACCTACAACCTCATTACCAACGATCCCCAGCTTGCACCAAGATACCTAGCTACACAAGAGAAAGAAGTCACTCATTTTGAGGACACTTGGAGATTGCTAGGGGATGAAAGCCAACAAGCCTTCCAAAGTAGAAGGAACACCTTGCCCTACAACCTAAAGATCAGGGAGTATCATTCTCCTGACAGAGGGATGCACTAGAAAGGACCCCAATGTATAAGCAAGCATTAAAAAGACTCAAAGTCAGCTGGATTGGCTTGAAACTCAGTCCACCATTGCTCTTGGGTATGTTAGAAGGGAGAAGGGAAGAAGAAGAAAGAAAGCAGTGGGAGGAGATAGATAGGCATGCAGGATTTTATCCGCAAGAGGAGGAGACTACAATAGAGCCTTGGGATGTCAGAGAGGCCACCAAAGCAATGAAAGACATGGACATAGATTGAGCTTCTCAGAGGATGACCAACACTTTCAGTAGGGGGTGATGATGAGGTTCATCAATGGGTGAATTATATAGACCTTAATGAAACCCTCCATCTTACTAAAATCAACTTTTCTCAAAATTCTTTACGTGTTTTGTTATATTTTTATTAATGAGAAGGGCAAAGATGAGATGTCATGTCTTGTGGCCTAATGTTCATTGATTGCAAGTTTTTGAGCAAATTTTGGCTAATTAAAGTGCAGGAACTCAAAGGATACAAGCAAGAGGAATTTTAGGAGATGGGATATCCCTCCTTAACTCCTCACTCACTCGAAGATTCCTCTTGTTAGAAAATTATATATTACAGAGCAATGGAACACATAAAATATATTGCAGAAATATAAACACAGAAAACACATAAAACAAGAGAGACACAAATATATGTGGTTCACCCAATTTGGGCTACGTCCACGAGAAACAGACAATCCTTCCTTTTATATTATCCAACAAACTGAAGAGATACAACCTACAATAGATCCACTGTAGTTCCCTCTTTGCTCTCACACAATCTCCTCTCTCTTTCTCACTCAGAATATAGATCTCCATAGATGCAGTACAATTCCCTCATATATAGCGAGGGGTTGCCTTCTAGGGAAATAAATCCTAAATTAAAGATAAATCCTATCATCAGATCTCTGCCTAATGAACGACCTAGATTGACTATGAAATTACAACATTTTACAAGGCAATTTTACATCTTTTTTTAGCTTCAAGGGCTTTGCCCCCGATCCCCACCAAGGGGGGCTCTCAAAAATTGTAGTTGCCCCCCCTGGACCCCCCTTATAGAGCAAATATTATGGACAGAGTTGCCACCACATTACGAACTAGGGTCTAATGTGGTGATACCTCTGAATAAAGAAGATAATCAGGCTCCACACCCAACACCTCCATCAAATCTCATCAACTTGGAGTTGTAAGCAGCTGATCCATTAAGATCATTGGAAGCCAACCTAGTGTTATTTGAAGACTAGTTGATCTCAAGTTTGCAAGTCAAGCATCCCTACATTTAAGGAAGCTGTTGGTAATTTCAATTGTATAAATAAGAAGGCTTAGAGCCTCATTAGGATTCAAATTTTGTTTATTGTAGCCAAGAGGCATTTTCAAGTTGAGACATTATGACTGATCACTCTTGTGTATTTTTGATATTTTCATGAAAATTAGAAGCAATCCCTTGATCCAACACTGAGTTGACTCAGAGGGCTGAAGCTCTTGGGTTAGGGCCCAACCTTAGAAACAACGGTTCCTCTTTTTGTATATGTATGCTTAGATTCCATTCATAGTTCACCGTTGAACTGATTTTGGTGTTGATAATTGCAAGTATTGGTATTATTAATTAGTTTTCTTCCATTTATGGATAGTTACAAAAGTGGTACCGTAGTGACATAAGACATTTAAGAAAATATGGTGATAGTGGTTTTCACTTCATCTCTCTCTTTTGGGATCATGACTCGAGGGACACTTTCATACAACCCAAAAACATATTTCTTGCTTTACTGTATAATCTAGGGTTTCTTGATGAGTAGGCCATTATCTTTAAGTTTCTTAGGATGAGTTAAAATTGTAATTTTATATCTCTTAAGTTTTTCATTGGTTTCAAAGCACTTCCATTCATGAACTTAACCATTAGATGGTAATAACTTCATTTTCTTACATTTAATAAATCTTTCCCATGTATAGATGAATTTGTGCATAGATGCAACAAGAATTTATGTTTTTTCAGGAGCTTCTACATTGCAGGGAGACCTCATCTCATTTACCTTATCCACCCATGTTTCCAAAATCCACTAAAACCTCAATCCAAATTCTTGTCTTATAAGAAAAAATTTCCATTTCCATTGAGAAAATCCAACCATATTGAAGTACTTGATTGAGCACTGGATAGTTTTCACCGACTTATTCTCCCATTATCTACCTTTCCCACACTTCATTCCACCTTCTAAAACACTTTCTACAATTTTGGCCTATTTCCTGTAGTAAAATAGGGGATCCTGTAGGAGAATTAGGACATATGTAGTTTTCCTGTAGCAACCTGTTTTGAGCCCGAATTGAGAAAAATCATCACTGAAGCTGGGATTAGGCCTCTACTTGACCTCCATATCATTAAGACCATTCTAACCCTCTTCCTCCATACCTGTCTCCCCTGCCAAAGAACAAGTGAATATTAACATTTGCATTCATAAAATGAAAAGATAAGGAAAAAAAGTTCTTTTTACTTCTTAATTAGCACATGCATGCAACAGTTATAATACTCCCTAGATAAGATTCCATGCTCATTTAGTTTAAATCATCACATATGATAAATAGGGTTAAGCTAGGTTTCTTTTGCAAGAAAACTGTGTCAATGTGTAGATAGAGGATTTCATGTCAATTTTCAAGCATCTTCCAGTTTAGTCTTTCATCCCTTAAAATAGGAAACATTCATTTTCTTTCATTTAGGATAGTTTTCCCTTCTCCAGTTGGTAGTCAGACTTCTTCTAGTCAATAGAGGTCTGGTTTGAGAACCCTAGTGGTCTATCTCCCCAGTTGAACATTGACAAGACTAGACCATTACATCTATTTGTGTATACAACACTATCACCTCCAAGTTTGTACGAACCCCGGGTTAGTGAAGTAAAGTTGGTAGCCCTAGGAGTTGCAACATTCTTGTTGTAATACTGGTGATCATAAATATGGTAATTTCAATATGTGAATAGTGTCCAACTCTTGGAAAAGCCAACATTCAGGGTTATAATTAGATTATTAAATACGTAGTGAATTGTATTTAAAGTTATAGATTGTGGGTGTATACTTGTAGAGTTCATGAATATAATGCAGTTCTTATATACCTAGTTTGATGGTAGCTTTATCATCCTTGTGGATAGTCACATCAAAGTGTTATCATAACAACAATATTCACTCTTTTGGATTGAGAAAAAAAAAGAGTGTTTTCTTAGAGGAGATTTGCAAATAGTAGAGGCAACAAAGATTTTAGTGGTAGGGAAGCTTGAGAAGGATTTCAAGCAAGGGAACCAGAGTAAGAACACAAAGAGAATATACAAAACTAGATGGTTTGGAGCAGATTGAAGATATTTCTAGCAAAGCAAGAAGTAGAACTGGAGGATTATAGTCAAATCTTATTAAAGTAATGAATGCAGGGGATTTTAAAATATCAATGTTGATGAGATCTAGTAGTTAATTTAGTCTTTCTATTTAATTATAATATAGAGATCAACTATTGGTTGCAAGTAGTAGCACAAGGAAGAGAACTATGGCAGAGAACCCTTGTAGTAAAGAAGTTTTTCTAGCTGAAGTTGGAAAGAGAAGAGGATAGAGGAAGTTCTCAAGAGAAATTAAGAGAACAAGAGTAGTTCTCAAGAGAGGTGAGTAGAGTGCAGAAGCTAGAAGAGAAAAGGAAGTTCGATAGGTCCTAGAGGAAAGAACCTATGATACCAAAAGGCCAAGTCTAGAGGAGAGAATTTTGGTGAGGTGTATTGAAGCTTGTTTGCTGCTCACAATGATCATGGAGAAGCTCATGGAGAATGATAATGAGATGGCTAAGAATAGACATGATGAGGGTTCATAAATAAGTCACAAAAGGACGAGTGATGAGGAGTTTGATAGAGAGATGGCTGAGCTAAAGACTTAGTGTGGTAAGCATGTTACCAAAAGGGATGGAGAATGAAGACGAGATATGTGGATGGAATCTAAAGAAAACATCAAGTGGCATGTTAGAAAAAATATATGCGATGAAATTGAGAAAGAAGCTGAGGCACCTATTGAGCACTCAATTGAGAGATGAAGGGCTCAGAGTAGCTGAGTATGAGGAGGAGAGAGTTCACTATTGTGAACCAAAATAAGGAGAATTACCTAGAGAAGAGGATGATGAAGGTGCTATTGGGAGACTGAGTGAGAGTCTCACGAACTATTTAAAAATTTCATATAAAAAAAATGGCCGATGATGGATATATCTAATGAGGCTAAAGAGATGAGTCTTTTTGAAACTAACAGATTGTGTGGGAATGCAATTTTTGCAAACTATAGGAGGACAATTATTAAAAGTTGTCATAAAGGAAGAAGATAAGATAGAACTGTTTCTAAGAGACAAAGAAAATGAGAATTCAATAATTGGAATGAAAGGAAATAGAATTGTGATGGAGAAAGGGAATGTAATTCCTGATGAGCCCACGAAGGAAATTGTAGATACTAAGGTAATGGGTTTACCTTTTCCACATAAAGTTTTTTGAATCAATATGAAAGTATATTGGCAGGTGGGGAGAAAAAGGTTTTCTTTGAAGACAACAATGGAGTTCTACAAAGAAATAAGGAAGATAAAGACCACTCCAACAAGGAATCTAGTGAATGGGACAAGCTCAAGGGAGCATTGAGTGAGTGTCAGGGCTTTAACAATAAGGAACATAAATTTCAATTGAGACAGTTTCAACAATGAAAAATTTCATATGATAGGTAGCACGAGGAAATTGAAAATACATACACCTTATTATGGCATGAGGAATTCATGTAGCTATTTACATTGGTAAAGCATGAGGAAATTGTCTTGGAAGACAATAAATCGAAATTTAAGGAGGAAAAAATCTAACTTCTATCAGGTGGAAATGGAGGAAGCATGCAAGCATGTGGTGTATCTCTAAATTATACATGTGGAGAGGTTGTACAAGCTACCAAATATTGTGTCCAAAGAATCGACTATGGGAGTAGAGAGACTTAACATGTGCAACATAGAATGTGTTCTGACAAGAATCAAGTATCTCCTGGAAATTCAAAATGATTAAAGACATGATGAGGAGAAATTTGGAGGAAGAAAATCATTTTAAGAGCTAATAAGGAAATGAATGCATTACAAAGTGGCAGAAAACTAGAACATAACCTAAGAGAGAGGGATAAAATTTAACTCCCTAAAGAAAAGAAGGAGAGACGAATAGATGAGATAAGGAACTCATCTAGGAGAAACCTAAAGGAAGAGGAATTCCAAGGAAGAAAAGGTAAAGAAAAGGGAAACCATGATATTTTAGAAAGAAAGTAGCAATATAAAGGCATACTGAGTTGGCTTAAATATATTGTAATTAATATCTTGAAAAGGGATAACCTTATGTTGATGCATAAATAAAGCTTGCTGAAGATGAAATAATAACTTAAGGAAATGGTAAGAAAGAAGCATTTAATAAATGGCGCAAGGCCACAAAATTTTGTTTTTCAAACAATATATGTGAGAATGAGCATAAGAATTTCCAAAGGTCCTTTGAGTTAGTAAAATTGAAATCATGTTTGAAATAAGTTTTGGAAATCATATGGAAGAGAATTATGGCAAAGACAAGACCAAGTTTGGAAAACCAACTTTGATTAAAGGGAATGATAACATAATTCAACCTTTGCAAACTTACGAGTATGTTAATGACTAAGGAAAGGAGGAAGTATGTAAGAAAATGTGGCTGAGTGTAGAAGGTTGCATCAACAAAGTAAGAAGACACTAGAATATGGGATCCTGGAAAGTTTAAGATAACAACAAAACAACAAATGGAGGTGAGTTCGTGGATAACAACAACAAAAAGTCTAGATCTAGGATGATTTAATAATTTGAAGGCATATGAATACAAGGTCATAAAGTTTTTCTTCATGGGGAGTCTGATGCAAGAGCATTAACCCCCTAGGCAACCATTTTTCCTATGCCCAAGGGGGTCATGAAATTTTCCAAAGGGGAGAGATTTCTCTCAAATATAATTTGT
This sequence comes from Pinus taeda, assembly GCA_000404065.3. Taxonomy (NCBI): domain Eukaryota; kingdom Viridiplantae; phylum Streptophyta; class Pinopsida; order Pinales; family Pinaceae; genus Pinus; species Pinus taeda. Next base: position 82,306 of record APFE030539309.1, on the reverse strand, counting down.
ATAAAGTTAGGCATAGTCAATTTTTGATGTAATTAAAAGTGTGCAAATTCTGGAAAAAATATAGGTTGTTAGGAATTTTGATGAGCTAACACTTTTGGCCTTGTGATCCATTTTAAGAGTGAAAAATGATAGCTTGAGGTGTTAGGAAGTTTTCTAGGAGTTGGGACAAATGTCCACATAGTATTTTTTCTGTTAGAAGATATTCTAGTTAACCAGAAGTTATATATGTATGTATAGTTGGAGTAGACAAGGAAGCTTCGAGAGCATAGCTCGAAGAGGAGCACGAGATACCCTACAAAGTGTGAATGTAGATAGTGTAATCCCCTATAAATATATTATTCTAAATAATAAAATAAATTGAGTTTGGGATTAAAATATATGGTGCACATGTGCTCTAATTTTTTATAGAGTTTGTGTTAATTGCATGTGAAATTTTTTTCTTATACGATGAAGTCATTGTCTATGCATCAAGTATGAATGGAAAAGTAAATGATTCATGGATTATGTATGTGTATTTCCTAATTGATAAATGGTTATATGGTGTCGAATAGTAATTCTTGGGTTCTTTACTTTTTGTGAAAAATTATGACAAAAAATAGTTGTGAAAAAAAGAAATGCAAGTGGAAATGCAAATGGATAATTTGGCTAGAAAGAAGCACCAGAAAAGAAGAAAGTGACAAGCAAGAAAATTAAGCAATTACATTGGAACTCATAAAAGCCGTGAAAGAAGTATCAAATTTATAAGGTTGATAAGATCAAGAAAATATGGAACAAGTAGATAGATCTCCTCAAGATGACTATCTTGGACCATATCAAGTGAGTTCAAACAAGATTTAAAATGCCAAAAACTATACATATAGACACACAGAGCAAGCCGCAAGGGAGAGATTAGAAAAGGGCCTTTAGGTTTTAAACCTGTACAAAAACTACACTCAAACAAATTCTTCAAACAAAAAAATATGCAACAACGAGAACATAAAACAAATACAAACCAAGACTTTCCCTTGGATCAGAAAACTGAGACTACCAAATTGATTTTTCATTATATTCCTTTCAATGTTATAATACATATATATACATGTTGAAGCATTGGTAAACCCCAATCCACTAACCCTGGATTAAAACATAAATGTAGTTCCCTTGACCGGATCTACAAAATACCATGGGAAGAAAACCATCATGCCCAAAACCATGTGCAAACCACATGCACAATACTATGGGTAGTGACCATGTTTGGATCCACCCAACTATTATTGGGTCCACATAATTTGTTTTTCCTTGGGTACTTCCGAGAACTTGTGTAGGGGGGCTACTGCCCCCCTGCAAATCCCCCGACAAGGGGGGATGTCTCCCCCCCTGTGACCCCCCCACTGTGCCCAACGCAACATACAACACATGTAGCTAGTTGTGGAAACAATATAACACACACCCAACATTATCCCACTTGTTGTTTTGTTTCCACAGAGGGGGTCATATGATAACTTAGTCATTAGCCCACGCTTGAAATGCCCATTGTTTCTCTACACCAAGAAAACTTCTTAGTGCTCACAAGAGTCGTCAATGCATCTGCAGCATTATCCAAAGTGTCCATCCTTACCAACAACACCTTTTTATCCTCAACCATATCCCTCACAAAGTGATACTAAACATCGATATGCTTTCTCTTTGAATGATAAGCGGGGTTCTTTGCCAAGAAAATTGCACTTTGGATGTTACAGTCTATCCTTATAGTTCTCTATACCAACCCCATACTTGAACACAACCTCTGCTACCAAATTGCTTCCTTGCTTGCATGAGTGGCTTCCATGTATTCAACCTTTGTAGTTGAAAGTGCCACTACATATTCTCTTTTACTCATCTAGTTGACTACTCCTCCACATAGGTTAAACACATACCCACTTGTAGAAATTATCCAATCCATATCTCCAACCCAATCTATATCAACAAAGCCATGTAAGTCAAAAAATCTATCCAATCCTAGTCTTCCTTGGTAACACTAACCATAATCACTAGTGCCACGTAAATACCTAAAAACTCACTTCATTGTTGTCCAATTCTCCTTCCCTAGTTTTGACATAAACCTGCTCAATACTCTCACTTCATGTGCAATGTCATGTCTGGTGCAAACCATTTCATACATAAGGTTAATAATTGCACTCACATATGGAACATGGGACATGCCCTCTTGCTCTTCCTGTGTATTGGGACATTGCTCAACAAATAAATTTACACCTATAGGAATATGTACCTTGGCTGATTTATTATTCTGCATATTAAACCTCTGCAATATTGTCTCAACATACTTTCTATGGTTTAATCAGAGCTTCCTCTTTACCCAATCTCGTTTAATATCCTTGCCCAAAATATATTTTATAGCACCAAGATCCTTCATGTCGAATTTGGAGGACAATTGGGTCTTCAAATCTTGGATAATTTCTTTGTCATTTCCAATCAACAACATATCATCCACATACAAGATCAAATAAATAACATGATCACCAATTAATTAAAAATACACACAGTGGTTCACTTTTCTCTTGATGAATCCAAGTCCCCGTATATATGTATCAAATTTTTGATACCACATCCTTGGTGACTGTTTTAATCCATACAAAGGATTTTTTTAACTTGCGTACTAGTTCTTTCTTACCCTTCACCGCGAAGTCTTCTAGTTGCTTCATGTTATCTCTTATTCCAGATCCCCATGAAGAAATGTTGTCTTCACATCCATCTGTTCTACCTCAAAATCAAAAGCAACAATAACATATAAACATAATCTAATAGAAGCTATCTTGGAAATAGGAGAAAAATATTACCAAAATCAATTCCTGGCACCTAGGAATAACCTTTTGCTACCAACTAACTTTTGTATTTCTCCACCTTGCCTCCTGCATTCATATTCTTCTTAAACACCCATTTGCTGCCAATGGGTTTCCTTCTAGCCAGAAACTCCACCAGATCCCAACCCTCATTTTTGTCCAAAGACGCCATTTCATCAACCATGGCCTCTTTCCAAATTTTGTCATCCTCTGAATCCACTGCCTCCCTATCATCATTAGTAATAGATAAAGAAAAAATTGAACAGAAAGAAGATGAACTATACCTCTCTGGATACCTTCTCTCTCGAACTGATCTTCTCAAAACTAGAGTATGTGGCTCTTCCTCTTTTGATTCATGTTATGTTGTAGAGTCTGATTCTTCCTCCTTCAGTTCAAAATCTAATTTTCAAGTTCCTTTGGTAGGAATTCACATTTAATATCATCTTTCACCTCTATAAATAACACATCTTAGCTAGACACAACCTTCTTTGTTTCTGGGTTCCAAATCTTATATCCTTTTAAACCATCCTTATACCCAATAAAGACGTGCCTTTAAAATTTGTTGTCCAACTTGGTTCTTTTCTCCTTTGAAACATGTACATATGAATCACAACCAAATACCTTTATATGTGAGAGAGAGGGATTTTTACCAGTTCATATCTCATGTGGAGTATTATCCTCCAATACTAAAGAAGGTGATTTGTTAAACAGGTAACATCTAGTATCCGCTACCTCTACCTAGAATTCTTGTCCTAACCTGGCACCATTGAGCATGCTTCTTGCATTTTCCATTAATGTCCTATTCATTCTTTCTACAGCTCCATTATTTTGAGGTGTATATGGAGTAGTCTTCTACCATTCTCTACCATACTTCTTACAGAACTCTTCAAATTCTTTCTTACAAAAATATCCACCATTATTTGTCCTCAACACCTTGATCTTATCCTATGTCTAATTTTCCACTAGAGCCTTAAATTCTTTAAACATGTCAAAGACTTCAAATTTATTGCCAAGGAAATATATCGATGTATTCCTCAAGAAGTCATATATAAGTGATACTTAGTACACAGATTTACCTAGAGATGGAACTGAAACAAGCCAAACACATCACTATGCACAAGCCCTAATATCCCTTTCGCCCTTTTAGCACCAGAGATGAAAATCACCTGATTCTACTACCCATATACACAATGTTCACAAAAAACAAAATCCAGAGAGAAATTAGAGATTCCCTATACTATACCATGACCATGCAGTATTTGAAGGTCCTTCTCTCCAATATGTTCAAGTCTTTGATGCCACAACATATTCTTCTCTCCAGAGACCACTAGATTTTCTGCTCCACTTTTAGGAACCATAAAACTATTATACCCATTAATAGAAGTTCTACCCATAAGCTTGTACATAGTTCCAATCCAAACTCCATGCATCAATACCAATTCTCCTCGAACCATCTTGCAGGCATCTTTCTCGAACACTCTAGATTTCTAGCCAATGCAGGAATATGCAGAAGACCAGGAAGTGTTCTAATCCTTCCACCTTGAAAGTTCCTCTTGAATTTTCCATGTCCTATGATTCTAGCCTTCCTATCATCCCCTATAAATACATCACCACCATCATATTTCTCATACTCACAAAACTTCTCCCTATGGGGAGTGAAGTGAAAGGATGTGCTTGAATCAATCAACCATGCCTCATGATCTACATGTGTACTTGAAGAAGAAGCCAAGTACACATCCAAACCTTCATCTGAGTTGATTTTTTCCTCCATAGAAGGATCATCATTAGATCATCTACTTTATCATCCAATGTACAAGTCTAACAATTTGAATAAAGGAGCTGGAGTTGAACATGGAAAACACCATTTGATTACTGGCCAATGATGTAAGCCAATGACAGACACGAGAAAAACCACCAATGATGTTAATGACTCTCAAGGTACTGCATTACAATCCATATGGTGTGAATGAATGATTTGAATTTGAACACCACACAAAATCTTGCGGTCGAAGGTGAATGATGAAAACCTGTCGTTGAGATCGAGGAAACTTGTCATCAATGTATACAAGTCCCAAGGTACTGAAGGAAGAGTTTCTAAGTCAAATTCCTGTATAATGAGTTGATGTTGATAGGAAGCTACTCATCGTAGGAGGGCCTTGATGTATCCCCCATTAACGACATCAAACAAGTATCATGATTTGAGATAGAAAGACGTTGATGCAAAACTGGTTCAGGAATGAAAAACATGGAATGAATGCTTAAGAGTATCTTGCTAGATATCAACTAAATGAATTCTCTTGAACATATCGACGACATTGAATGGAGTTTGAAGCATTGAACCAAAAATGAAATAAAAGTCTTTGATATGGTATGATGAACCAAATGACAAGCATATTTCCGAACCTAACAACCACATAGATGAAGTGGAAGAGTGTCATGTTCAAGAATGACTCGCTACCATTAATAGGTGGAGTACAATGTTTTCCCAATTTCCCCAACCATTTTTTGCCAATACCTCTTTATTTTTAAACAAGCTCGAGGAGGATAACATATGATTGATATGTAAGTACATCCTTCAAATGAATCCCTTTGATTATTTTAATGAATTGTAAGGATTCATTCAGTCCCATCATATTTGATGAGTCCATCATTGTTTGATGTTTTTACAAGTCCAACAAAGGTCTTACTCAGCTCCTTTTTCATGTTTAGAGAGTTTGAAAATGAGGTGAAAAATAAAACTCGAAAGGTTCCTTTTCGTAAATATTCTCTCGAGTCTAAAAAGGTAGAAAATGATACTCAGGAGAACCTCTTGGCCATGTTTTATTAAGGTATTCCTTTTTCTTAAATAGACTATCTAGTCTAGAAAATGGTTAAAATTATACTGAGTAGATATCTTTTCATTTACTTTAATGAGTTCAAAATGCCAAGTGCTAAACAATATTTTCATATTTTGGGAGTTTGAAAAGAGTTGAAAAAGGACTCAATGGGGTTCTTTCTTCATAAGTTTACAAAGCCCGAAAAAGAAATAAAAGTATGCTCTTTGGTCAACATGATCTTTTTCAATTTAGACATCATTAGGTCCACTAAATAGCTATCAACCTACTCAAAACACCACCAAAGGATTAAAATTACCTGATCCATGATAAAATTGAGTCACATTTAGGTCAAAATATTGAAATAATTATGAAAATGACAATAAAATAGGCAACAAGTAATTCACTTTTATCATTTCACATTTTACTTCTTAGTGAGTGAGTTTTGAGTGCTTTTTACCCTTGATCTTCTATAGCTGATTGCGGCCAATTTGGTGGATCATTTCGAGTGCTGTCACTTCCAGGTAGGAGATGTCACCTTCCTCTCTCTTTCTATGGTTCCGTTGTCTCATTTCATGCAATTTTTTTCCTATTTTGAGGTCCCTAGGGATTTAATTATTCCCCCCTAAGTAGCGCACCCTGACAGTGTCAAAAGGTGCACTCGACAAGAAAACATTGAATTACCTAGGGCATTACAATGCACTGTCTACCCTTAAGGGGGTGCATTGGGCACAATATTCAAACTTGCTTTGTATGTTTCTTTAAAAAATATACCAATTTTTGCATGAAACTCACTCTAATGATTCTTCTTGTTGTGTTTCAGGTCTTCATTAGAACAAAATGTCTCTAATATGGAGATAAAGAGAACACGAGGAATAACATTTAAATGAAACTAAGGATCCAACCACTATCCAGGCTGTGAGAGATTGTCTGCTCTTGAAATTTTTCTAGCTTCCTGGGATGAGCCAACATATGGAGTTGTTGCATTATCTTGTCTGAGAATGAGATGTTTAGGTACAAGCATTCAGACTTGGTGCACATATGCTTGAGATATAGGTAGAAGATATATACTTCTTGACAGGTCTATCAAGGAGAGGTGCCCTCATATCATTATCTTATTTGAGGAGGGATGGAGAGACAATCAAGGATCACATCAGTGCACATTGTAGATTGAGATCCCAACCAACCAAGGATGGGAAAATTGAGATCAAGGATGTGGTTTGTTTTCCTCTGAGGATGATCCTATTTATCATTGCTAGATTGGATGGTAGTGCTTCTCTTAATTTGGCCAATAGGTCTCATATGCAATGCACTCTAGTGTGTATGGAGCCAATAATATTCAACTAGAGTGAGGGAGTACTAGAAAATGTGAAGAAACAACTGACCAAGGCAAATGATGGATGGTTAAATAAATTTTGTTATGGTTCAATATTGATTTCATTTTCCTTAGAGTGGATTCCATTGCTCAGGCCACAAAATATCTCACTCGAGCCTGTAGGTCTTGGCGTCCTACGGATGATGAGGTGGGTGGTTCTCATGTCCATACATGCAGGTCCATTATTGATGAGCTTCACACGAGTCTTCTTCTGATGGTTACACATGAAACTCATTATGATTAAATACTATCCATATTCAGGGATGGATTTCCATGGAGACTCGAAGCTCATGCTTCTTTATGGTGAGTGATGGGGTGCCATAGGTAAAACAAAAAACATTTTGATAATTTTTTTAGTTTTTAGTTTTACTATTTTTTTTAATGTATTTGAGACTAAACTATTGATTTTTTCACATGCAGATGTTGGATCTGTTCGACCTGTGGGTTCCTCCTATATTTAGTTTATGGCATAACCCTAACAAGCACCATTAGGAGTCAGGATGTTGCAGGGGGACGAGAGGTCTTACAGGATCTCAATGTGGCTGAGACTCTTACAAAGGCTGACTGACACATGGAGGGGTTGACCCAGGGTATAGTCGAGACTAGGGTCAACTAGATTCTTATGATATTGCAATGTCACACTATTGGTGTGCCTAGTTGTATTAGCCGAATACCATGTAATATGGTTCATGCATTGGCTTGCTTTCATGAGTATCATGATTAGTTTGCTAGGAGGCTTATATATATAGCGATATAGCGATATGTTGACTGCATGTATATTTTTTTATATGATAGGCCATGTGGCCATATGTGTCACGGGCACAGGTTTTTGTAAAACCAAACTTTGATCAATATATAACTATCTATCAATGTTTCTTATATTTTCTATTATCTCATTAAATGTATGTGATGTGACTTGAATTTAATTTACTTGTGTCACAAATGTTTATCTAAAACATGATTTTTTAATGCATCTGTCAATGTGCTTAGATTTCTAGAAATGCATTGATATTGGATATAATGAAAATATATTTCCAAAAGGTGAACCCTTAAGAACATATGAAGCATAGTTGGACTCCTAATTGAATATACATGATTCAATTGTAGTACTACATGTTGTGAGTCAAGTTTGATAAATATACGATGAATACGATAAAAAACATTAGAAAATAGTTCAATCAATGTGTTATACTCAACGATATTATTTATAGAGCGAGCGATACAAATTTATTGTAAATTCACTAACTCTCTAACTCACCATTTAGATCATATATATCCATTGCCATAGAAGAAAGGTTTTGAGTACTACAACTAGTGCCATCAACATAACCAACATATGGTTGAAGGGATGCTGAAATCTACATACCAAATGTAAACATGATTAATAGAAACCATAAGAAACTCCAAAGGGAATCGCAATGCAAACACACTGAACACACCTATATACAACATATATGTAGTGAACTACACAAAAACACTCAAGCATAGTATCTTTAAGGTACAACCCATTCTAAGCTGCGACAATGGAATTCCATCGAAATCAACAAGATCATTTAGCAATGTATGGGCCTAGTGACATTGGCTCGAGCATCCCTGCTCCCAAATTTTTAGACCCTTGGACATACAAAAAGACAAGATCACCTTCTGAGAAAACACGAGGCTTGACACTCTTGTCTTATTGTGCCTTAACATGCTTCTTATGAGCTTCATTAGCCATCGCAACATCACATCGAGTTTCATCTAAGCGCATCAAATGTAAGAGACACTCTTCTTCTGCAGAAGTGGTAGGGAGGAGCTTGACAACAAGGCTCAAAGACAAAATTTCACACTCAATGGGAAGGATTGCTTCCAAACCATATACCAATTGAAATGGTGTAAAACCAGTAGCGGTTAGAACATAAGTTCGATATGCCCACAAGGCTGCATAAAGGATAAGATGCATGCTCGATTTATGGACCCCTATCATACATTGAAGCATTGTTTTCAAAACTTTATTGATGACCTCAAATTACCCATTAACCTCAGGGTAGTTGGGAGTTGAACTCTCATGGGAGAGACCCAACTTGGCAATTAGTTCAAACATCATTTGCTTACGAAAATGTTTCCCACGATCTTTAACTATAGCCTATGAGAAAAAGAGCAGTTGTTTGATTGGTTTTATTGTATGTAGGCATCGCCTCGGCCCACTTGGTAAAATAGTCAACCGCTATAATGATATAGAGATGCCCCCTGGCTGAGTTAGGGTTACATGTCATGAAATCAATGCCTCATTTTTCAAATGGTCTAATGACAATAACAGGGTGTAAAGGAGCAAGTGGAGCATAGGTTTACGATCGTATATCTAGCAGGCATGACACTTTTGAACTGCGAGAATGTAGTCTCGAAATCTAGTAGGCCGAAAATAACCAGCACACAAAATATTCTATGTGATGGCATAACCAGACATATGACCACCACATTCCCTAGAATGGAATTCATTTGAGACCTTCTCAGTATCCTCATGAGTTAGGCACATTTAAAAAATCGTATCGATACCGTGATATATAGGGTGTTAATGATTATAATATAGTTTTTAGCTTGATATCAGATACATTGTCTATCAAAGAGAGAGATATCATATCAGAAAGTATAGGTTTGTAGATATATTATAATGTCTCCATAGACAAATTTAGATAACATGATCAGGAACAACGACTCATATGGAATAGAATCACTAGACGTTGTTTCAGTTTAAGCAGTGGGAAGGTCGCAAGTTAGCTCAACAAAAAAAAAGTATTTCTTTGACTTGGATTTGATGATTCCAAATTGAAATCCTATAGGATGACAATCCACTTGGAGTACTTCCCCCATGAAAATTTTCATTCCAATATGTACATCATGGGGTTGCAATTAGAAACAAACATAGTTTTGCTGAGTAGGATATAATGGCTAAACATTTTTACAACTGGGACAACCATTGAAGCAAACTTTTTGTCACAAGAATATTTGATCTCAGTATCATTCAAGTTCCGACTCAAATAATAAATAGTATGTTCGGTTCTGACATTGTCCTCTTGGACCAATACCATAACAATGATAGTAACTACAATGCTGAGGTACAAGAAGTAATCACATTGGTAATTTGGGGGATACAACAAGGATGCTTGGATCAGAATGTCTTTCAAGGCATCAAACGCCTTTTGAGTAACATCATCCCAATGGAAGGGAACCCATTTTTTAACAAGCTAGTAAATCCTTTGGTTAGTTCAATGTAGTTGGGAATGAAACTTTGAATAAAGTTAGCCTTTCGTTGGAGTCATTGAAGCTGAAGGAGGGAAGAAGGAGTAGGAAGATCTATGATCTTTTGGACTCTCAGTGGGTCAGTACGAATTCCATGTTTCGATAGAACAAAAACGAGAAATTGATAATGTAAAAAGATAGACTTAAGGTGCATTGGATGATCAACATGAAGTTTCAAGTGAAAGGGTAGGTCCTCCAAATATGGTTGTACGATATGTTTTATGTCATGAAAGGCATAACTCATTTCCCTCTAAAATGTAGCCCCAAAATTTTTCAATTTGAAGAGAAGTTTGTGATATGAAAATGTTCCCCAAGGAAAGATAAATGTAGTTTTATGTTGGTTCATTGGGAGAATGTTGATTTGATTGTATCTGGAAAAACCATCCATAATTGTTTTTATATCACAACTAGCACAATCATCAACAATCTAGTCGATGAATAGGGTAGGATAATTATCTTTAGGATAAGTACGATTAATGTCCCAATAATCGACACACACAGATTGTTCCATATTTCTTCATGACAAGAAAAATGTTTGACACCCAATCAGTTAAAGGTATTGGGTAGACGAAACCAACGCGTAGAAGTTTTTCAACTTCAACTTTAACAATGACAACCTTCTTGGGATGCGCACTGCCAAACTGGCTTAGCATAAGATACATTTTAATTTCATGTGCAATGATGTTTAGGTAAATACCCGATATCTCTTCATAAGACCAGGAGAAAACATATCGAGACTCCTAGAAAAGGGCTTTATAGGTCTTGATCTCATAAGGAGAGCAAGACACATTTATATGTACATTCTCAACAATACCGAGTTTGATCGAAATTTCGAGAGGGATAGTCTCTTAAATGTTCGATAAATTCTTCTAAGAATCAACACCATGGATGGATACAGAATTCACAAACATCTCAACGATATTGGGTCGATATAGTTATTAATATTATCCTCGAAGGAATATGGAAAGGATGAATGGTGATGATGATCGTCCCATGACACATTGTTTGGCATCATGATCTCCATGATGCTCTCATCATTAGAAAATGTATGAGAGAAGGAATCATAAGACATGCCATAATCTAAGGAATGTTCAAACCAATTAATCGAAGAGGAGAGAGTAGAGTGCACCGAACAAGTCAAATAAATGGCTTCATAGTAAATATCAATGGGAATGAATGGCCTAGGATCGCCAAAAGTGTCAATATTGGACTCATCTGGCACTACCAACGGATCAGTTAGAGTAGTATAAGAAGATATTATGTTGACATGGGAACCCATATTATAGTCATCGAGAGAAGGAGGAGGAAGAGAAATGGTTCCCATGAGGAAGGAATCCTTAAGTATTCCTACCCCGACATGTTGATATGGGTGTGGGGTTTCTCCCATAAGAAGGACACTTCCACTAACTTGAGAATTGGTGGAAAATAAAGTTACTTGATCAATGGCTACTATTCCTCCTTCATGAGGGAAAGAAATCATTCTTAAATATGTTGAAACAACAAAATCCATAGCATAAACCCATGTACAATCCAGTAGAAGATTAGAATCTAGTGGTCCATCGATAACTTTAGCTTATAATGATACCATCTTGTTGCCTAACTATACTTGTAACGAATTAAAAATTCCACAAGGCTTGAAGCCTATTGTATCAAAAATCCTTCAGAGTAGTTGGTGACTGATTCAATTGGGGAGAATCAATGGCCTTCCAGCAATAAAGGGACATGATACAGGTTAAGGCTCCTTCATCCATAATGGAACGATGGATATTCTTACCACAAATAACAACTTGAATCATGAAATCTAATTGGGTTGGAAGTTAAGGCATATGATTCTCATGGTTAAAAAAGACTAGGTTGGAATCCAAAGTATAAATACATCCATTTGCAGAAAGCAATGCCTTCTTCTGCACTGGGAAATTTTGCAACATCTCAAGAGTTGCATAGCTGAAGGATCTTGTGCCATATCCTCAACTATGTTATAATTATGAGCAGATAATGTGCAAGATTTGAATGTAGATTTATGTATAATGCCTTTGGGGAGGCTTAATTGTGAATTTGGTAGGAAACATATTTAGAGAAAGATATGAAGGGAATGCAGTCGAACTGGCAGGTTGATCAATAGACTGACCATTCAAGGGATTCACATTACCATAGTATTTACTTCAGGTGACTGCCAAAACATCATTTTTCAGATTAGTAGAGGAAAGCATCAAAACTAAGTTAGAGGAAGCGAGATCTGAAGCAACCATATTGGTCTCGTAATTCAAAAATGGATCTGTCAACACATAGGGTGTAGTGGATGATTTAAGGTATTGATTTTCTTCCGCTCGATGTGGAAAAGCATGAGTGAAATGATCCTCATTACAAATAAAGCATGGATAACAAGGTTTCCATTTTTCTTTAGAAGACTGATTATTTTGTTTATCATGTGGAGGATTGTCTTTATTATTTTTACCTTTTCCTTTCTTCATAATTCCTGGTTGTTGATATTTTACTTTTAAAGATTGAATGACATTGATATCAGAATTAGAAGCTGCAGGAGTATTGGAAGGAGGGTTTTGAGCAGCCACACCAAGAGTCGAACTAGATGGTTTACTCATCGAATGCTAGCTAGAAGAACCAATATTGCCATCAGTGGCATGTGATTATTTACTAGGAGGTTGAGGAACAATATTGGAATGTCGTGGAGTATTTGGTATTTTATCATAGATCGTGCCACAATGGGTATAAATAAGATCCAAATACTAGGCACAATAAATTACCTGCTCTTCAGTCAGAACTCCTCCCTTGGTGACATTTTCTGTGATGGATGTCAATAAAGACTTAATCAACCATTCAATTAACAATTGGTTAGGAACAAAGTTTTAACAAAATGATGACGAAGTTGCCACTCATGAATGTGATCCGAAATATGAGTGGCATCATTTTGTTTGAAATTGGTTAAAATTTCTATTTCAATCTATATCTGATGGGTAAATGGAAATGTCTTAGGAATGTGATAGCCAAGGTGTTCAAATTATCGAATGAAGATTGTGGTAGTTCAATGTACCATTTTTATGCCGTACCTATGAGTGTGCACAGGAAAAGACACAAATGAACATAGTCATCATTGAGCGAGTTAGAAGAACACCAAAAATGATAAATCATCACCTATGTATATGGGTCTTCTCCAAGATTACCATTGAATTTAGGGATATCACTGGGAAATTTTGTGGGCATAACTGGACACCAATGAGAATGAACAATGGGATAATTAGTGAGCCTGGTCATATCTGGCAATTTGAGAGTTGCTATGAATGACAACTTCCTACTGAGGTCTGGTGGATGATACCCTGGGTAAAATGGGATGGCCTGAGCAATAGGTATCTATGTTATAGGATAGGGAGGATTTTAATAATCAGAGTACACATAAAATTGCTGCCCAACTCCAGGATAACCTTGTAAAGGTTGAAATGACTAGGTGTGGATTTTCTAACCATAAGGAATTTGAGGGATACCTTGATATAGATGATACTATTCCCCTGTGGGATTTTGCATTATCCCAACATAAGGACATTGGTGAGGTTGTGCCTATGCCATACCATATATATTATAGCCCACTTGAATTTGTGGAATGGCCTGACTAAGTAGTTATGATTGTCAGTTACCTTGAAACCTTGAAAACACTGGGTATAGAGGGCTTGTGAAGCACTAGATAGAGATCAAATAGGCTGAGTTAAATATGAAGCCTATAAAGGTTCGCTAACATTCACTTGAGATTGAACATGTTGAGATATGGGTTGTTTAACATGAATCTGAGATGTAGGTGGAACATGTTGATAGATTAAAGATGAAGCCACAACCAAACTAGTTTGTAGGTGCGGTAGGTTTCCAAACATTAGTAGCCATTCCTAAATGTGGAGGACTCACATAAGGCTGAGCACTAACTTGAGGAGATGGAAATATACCTACAATAGATTGCCCCACTACCGAAAGATGAGGGTTATGTAGAGGCAACTTCCCCCCAAGAGAAGGGTTCCCAATGTATTGGGATGTTGTAGGTGTCCATACCCACTAATATAAGGACCAACATGATGCTGAAATATAGGAGTAGATGGAGGAGGAGGAGAAAATTATGTAGCGCTCATCAAAGAAGTGCTAGATTGAATTCCATATGTAGATGACATGGTAGAGGTCCATGGATTGGATGCTGTGCCAGAAAAGGTACCATACAATGATTGGTAACCAGGCAGGATGGACAGAACACCATATAAATGTGTCTTTGGCGATGTTACAAACATGGATGAAGTTGCAACATGGGTTTTATTGGTCATGGTAGTAGAAATAGGTTGAGAAACCATAGCAAATACATTCATGGTTAACTATCCCAAAGAGGGTTGTTGAGGGAAACTCAAAGGCGAGTTGAAAGGAAAAGAACAAGACAAAAGAGCTTGTGATGAAGTATGAGGAGAAGGAAAATGGTGGGGTTGACAAAAAGGAGCCCTTACTCGAATAATATAGGAGGGTTGAGGCTCTTCCTATGGAATCTCTTCGATATTCACAAGACCAAGTGGAAGTGGTTTACCATCAGGTCTAAGATATATAATTTATGGTTGGATCTGAGATAGAGGAAGACAAGAGGAAGGTATTGAAGTAATGGATGTAGATAACTAATGTGCCTCAGGTTGTATAACCTCAAGTTGTGTTGTATCTGATTTAGTATAGTAAATTTCAATAACCTCAAGCAATGAGATTTTAGGTGCTTTTGTTTCAACTTTGTCACACTCATTGGCCAATGGAGAAGTAATCTCGGGTTCAGTACTCACAGGAAATGATGATTCTAGTGGATCTATCTCAGGTGGAGGACTAGAAGTAGTAGCTCCTGAAGTACTAAATTCAGTAGTCTATGCCTTTTTGTGCTTCTAACGTCAACCAAGAGTTTCCTCATGTGGAAGAGGAGGCTTATTTTTCATTCTATGCGAACGATAGAGAGTAAGGTGTTGTTCTTCCATGTTAGATTAATAAATTTTAAAAAATTAACAACAAAAATAAATCAAAGAGGGTAATATAGGCATAAATGTTTACCAAGAAATTGTGAACTACAATATACCACCTTAGAAAACCAAGGATTAATGTATGGGAAAACAATCTCCCCTTATGTTGTGTTCAATGTATCACAGTATGCAAGGCGACCGACTCAGTTACATAAGGTGAGGATAACAAACTATGGTGGACTTCCAAAGTATACTCGGTGGTACCTGGAAGTGTAGTCCGTGTTAGTGTTGTATAATGCGTAACCATACGATGAGAGCATTCCCATATAATTTTCATGCATGGAGTGCCATCCAATATACTCGGAGGTATGTGGAGAATAGGCTAATACACTTATGTAAGTGTAACGTGATATCTCCCATGGAATTCAATGTTGGAAAAAAACAACAACTCCTACATTTATAGACGCCATAACACGTCTCTAGCCTAGACTTCTATTTTTTTGCATTAATGTTTCAAACGATCCTTAAGATTTATTCAATAAATTTAAAAGTTTATCTTGAATTATGTTTCAATTTTCAAGGCTCACAACAAATTTCACTCGAATATCCTAAAGATGCAATCTAACATGAAAAAATGAAATCTTCTTTTCAATGAAAATTTATGTACGGGAGGGAAGAGAACAAAGAATGATGCAACATACAAGATGCAAAAAACCATATCATTGAATCAATTCCCCTAATGCAATTTTTCCAAATCCAACTTCACACACAAAACCCTAAATGCAATGCAAAATGCATGATAGTTTTCTTTTCGATTCACCTAATTTTCAAATGAAAACTAAGATATTTGCTAAATCATCGACAAAAAAACTATTCAGAACGATGAATGAAACACTAATTATTTCAAGAAACCAATGATCAAGTAATCATTTTGCTAATGACCTAATTGACAAGAACAAAGAAAAATATAAACAAATTATTATAGAAGGAAATCAAAACCAAAAGTAAACGATATGAAGGATTTTCAGATACCAAGGTACACTCAAGGACATAAGGAGAACCATCTGGAACAAAGAAAATCATAGAGAAAAACACAAAATGGAATTTTTTTGCATCAAACAAGGGTCAACGTAGGTGTTGAAAGGCAACCAGTGATCTGTAGCATAGGTGCAGAGAAGGCCATGGAGTGCTACAACACTCTGTCTCCAGACCAAGTGGAGTGCTGATAAAGATTGGCCCAATTTCCAACACAAAAACCAAATCAAGCTCAACGAAAGGTCTTCCTAGGGTTAATATAGACTAAGGTAAAGAAGGTCTGTTCGATAGGTGATACAAGGGATAAGGTCAAGGAAACCACTAAGGGAAATAAAATATCCTGAGTGGATTCACAAGTTTCTTATGTGGAATTTACGATTGCATATAAAAGTATCTTCCCTATACCTAGTGGACTAGTCTAGAACAACAGAAAGCAAAGAATATAAATTTTCTCTTAGAGAAATTGAAGAATGGGAAAGAGGCTTACGTGGAATTCATCACAAGATTTTCTTTCCTCCCTTATTTTAAGATCCAATCGTAGCTCCAATTGATATAATTAGAACCTGCACATACAATCAAAACAAGACAAGGTTCCACAACATCTACGTAGCATAATTCAACTACTCTATTGAATGGATCAACAAATCATTGAAATGCATGAATGTAAATGTAACATAACACAAATAGGAAAAATGATATACTCTTTGTATTAATATGAATAGGAGAGAGCTTACAACCAAGAATAGTAGCTGATGAGGATATTGGTGGCCACTCACGTATTCCATTGGCTCAAAGCATAGGCCTCAATCTTGGTAGATTTTATATTTTTTTTTGGGTATTGAACTTTTAGGGCTGTTTTAAGGCCATAATGCCATTTTTTTATGTCATGGGGACTAGTAAATAACTTTAGGCTCTAGAATGGGTTCAGTTGAATGTGTACTTTTCGACTAGAACTTTCCAGTGGGCTATCAAACACGCCAAAGAAAGATCCTATACAAAAGTTATGAACCCTAGATGTTGACATAACAACTAAACCCATTAAGGCCCACAAACCTTTTGGAGTTTCATTCCCTAGGGTTACATTTTTGGATGTTTATGGTTTCCTCTTTACTTATTTATGTTAAAAAGGGCCCTTCATCCTCATGGTAATGCACTCTAGCAAATGCATCACATCTCTTCTTAAAGGTAAGCTACACAAATTTGAGAGATTTTGTCTCATTCCACATTTCTACTGTTTCAACACATTCCATTTATTAATAGAAGTCATTTTTTACCACATCTCTATGTTTTTGCTATAAATCTAGATTTAATTTTGTTCCCTTCATAAGTTAGGATCAGTGATATCAAATTATTTTTCTCTTTATCTATTTCTGTGCACATGTCCCCAATGAGGTGAGGGTATTAGAAGTTGAGACTCAAACTACTTGAGCCTTTACAATACCATCATCACTGACCTAGACAACCTCCTAGGATATAGGAAAAGAAGGATGAGAGAGTGAGATATCCTATTATATTGTTGCTTGATGAATCCATCTACTAAAAAAGGAACACAATGATGGATAATTTTTCCTAGATGCTTCGACGAATACCAAAAGTTGACACATCTTTTTCATGTGGCCACTTTGGAGGCATCACCCCCTTGAAGGTACAAGTTAGTTTTTAAATTCATGTATTTGATGTCTAGATAGATACAAATGCTCTAGAAAAATGGTTTAATACGATAGAAGGGTATTTTCTGTCCACATTTTTTTTGACAAATAAAAGATTACCTTTGCACTCCTTAAGGATGCCCCCCATGTCAAGGATTGGTGGGATACTTAAGGTGAGAAAAAGGCCACAAATGAATCTATAATGTTTATGTTTCTACCCACTTGGGGATCTTTCAAGAATGCTATTAAGGAATAATATTACCCTATTGGAAGCTAAAATGACTAGTACACGTGATGGACCACACTACGATAGGAGAGGGACCAAATAGTTCCAAATTTCACAAATATCCTTCATATCTTGTGCATCAAGCTAGGTATCAAAGAATGTGAGCAATATTTAGTGCTCAAGTACTGTGTTGGTCTTAACATATATATCCAAATAGAAATGGATTTTCTAGACATCTCCTCACTATGCATGACATACAATTATGTAGTCAAACTTGAGAAAAACAAAATAAGTGAGAGCTTGGAATTGTGAATTCCTCATAGTAGAAATAGGATAAAGGTAGCCCAAACCCATATACCAAGGGATAGATCCAGAATGGACCACCCCAAGGAAACTCATCTAAGTTGAAAAAAATTAATCATAATGGGAGATCAAGGGATACACGGGAGAGTGGTGCAAGCTTCATAAGATCCCTTTGCATAAGATCAATGGATGTCACTCAAAGTAGTCATTGGTGGCTGCGCTGAAATTATTAAAGTTAGATGAAATTTCTAACTCTGAATTAGATCTAGACAGGGGGAAGCAAATCATTGATGTAGAACCTAGTGCCACTATTGCTACCACCAAGGTACAACCAAGTGAATCCAAAGAATTAGAGGAAGGTGAGTGCATTTTTCACTTGCATATGTGGGTGAAGAGTGCTTCGCTACACTCCATTTTCGATAGATGAATTTTGAAGAACCTCATCTCAGCAAAGGTCATCAAGTTTTTGGACCTACTGGAACCACCACACCCACAACCATACACCATATAATGGTTCCACCAAGGGTGAGATCTCCGCATAAGCCAACAATAACACTTTTCTAATGACATAAAACCCTTTGAGGATGAGGTGTTGTGTGATACTCTCCCCCTTAAAGTTTATGATGTTCTTCTATGCCAACCGTACCTATGGAAGCGTCATATTGTTTATGAGTCTATACATGACAATGTTATTATTACTTTGGGAAGACAACTATACATGATACAAGAGTATCTCCACCTACTGCCATTTATTTTATCTTTGCTAAGAAATGTAGAAAGGTCATCTTCTAAATCAGGAAATTTTCCTTCTTCCTAATTCACTCTCAAAGTGAGGAGAAGCTTATGTTCACATCCATGACATCCACATAGGTCCTCTCCACGGAATATAAGTAAGTGGACAAGGTTGTGAAATAATACAAAGACATATTCTCCTCATCCATTGGGGCACCTTTGTACTATTAGGTAAAGGATTTAATTGATTTGAATCCTAATGCACCCTTATCCCACCCTTATCCAATGAGTGAATTTATCATCACCCTCTTTTGGAAAATGAGGAAATCAAGCGCAAGATCCAAGAGATGCTCCAAAAAGGGCACATTCAATTGATTTCCTCACCTTGTGGAAAACCATTTATACTCTTGCATAATAATGACGAGACTTGGTGAGTTTTCATTAATTATAGGGCCTTGAAAAAATCACAATCAGGAATTGGTTCCTAATTCCTTGAATAAATGACCTTCTTGGTTAGCTTAAGGGGGGCAACTGTTTCAATATAATTGATCTAAATTCTAACTACCACTAGGTCCCAACATAACAAACTAATGTATGGAATACTACTTTAAAGTCTATTTTCAATAGATAGTCACACCTCTTTGTTTGATGAATGCCCCAAAAACTTTCATGAGGATGATGAATGATATATTGTGGTCTTTCACGAATTCTTTTGTTGTGGTATATCTAATTTATATCCTCATATTCAACAAGATTTTGGTAGGGCACTTGTAGCATATTTAGAATTTACTTCACACTCTATAGTAGCACAAGTTATATGCTATCTAAATGATATCCTCATCTTTAGCAAGAGTTGGGAAGAAAAATTGTTGCATATTCAATAGGTCCTTCACACTTTGCTATAGCACAAGCTATATGCTAGCTTGTAAAAATGCTCCTTCGGTATGAACATGGTCTAATACCAAGGCTACAATGTTGACAAGAATGGTGTGGATGTGGGTCTAGCCAAGATTTAAGTCATTCGTGATTGGCCAACCCTGCACCACACTAACTAAGTTTCAGAGTTTCTTAGGCCTTGCCAACTTCTATTGCAAGTTCATGTTGGGATTTTTGCATATTGCATGGAGCCTTAGCGAAGTGAACAAGGGTGGTATAAAATCAAATTTTTTTTTGGGGAAGTCACAATAGAAATTTTTTCGATGACCTAAAACATTTTTAGTTCTCAACCCTAGTTCTCTCCTTACCCAATCCGCAACAATATTTTGAGACTGAAACAAATGCTTCACAGTATGTTGTGGGTGTAGTTCTTTTTGGGTGTGGAGCCTGATTACCTTCCAGATTCAAAGGTCTTGTTTCATCTGGGTGTATATCCCAAGAATATTATACACTCCTCCACGTAGGGAAGCTAAAAATGGTTGAAAAACTTCCTTGTAAAATATTGTAATTTCGTAGTCAATCTGGGTCGTTCATTAAGCATATGATTTGATGGTAGAAGTTACGTTAATTTAGGGTTTTTTCCCTAGAAGGTAACCCTCAGTTTATATGACGGAATTGTATTGCGGTTATGTATTATTATTTTGAGCGAGAAAGAGAGAGGAGACTATGTTATACTGAAGAGGAAATTACAACAGATCTATTGTAGGTTGTATCTCTCCATTTTGATGGATAATATAAAAGGAAGGACATGTTGTTTCTCCATAGACGTAGCCAAAATTGGGTGAACCACGTATATCTGTGTCTCTCTTGCTTTAATCGTTTCCATGTTTTTGTTTTGAAAATATTTTATGTGTTATATTGTCGTGTTATTTAATTTTCTAACAGTTCTTAGTGAGCATGGTCATCTAGTGGCTTACCATAGTGAGACATAAAAAAATTTAGGGGCGAAATTATGCCTATGGGTGAAATTAAGGGGTTATTTATTTTGGTTATTTATTAGCCCATGGGAATTTTATGGGGAGAGTTTAAAAAATCATTTCGCCTTGCAATATTCAAATTACATTCTCCCATTCACCCTATTTTTATTGAAATGTCAAGTATCAAGATATATTTCACGGTATTTTTATGGGAATACCAATTATTTGGATTTGTTTCTCCTGGTGGAATTTATTTTCAATCTATTATATTTTTCTATTAACCCAAAAGTTTTGGAATTTATTTTTTCTTCTAGTAAAATTCGAAATACATTCTCAAGTTCACCCTATTTTTATGGTAATGACAAGTATCAAGATATATTTTACCCTATTTTTATGAGAATACTAATTATTTGAATTTGTTTCTCCTTGTGAAATTTATTTTCACTTTACTATATTTTCTATTAACCCTAAATTGTTGGAATTTGTTTTTTGTTTTTTGTTTTGTTTTTGTTTTTGTTTTTGTTTTTTTTGTTTGTTTTTTTTGTTTTGTTTTGTTTTTTGTTTTGTTTTGTTTTTTGTTTTTTTTGTTTTGTTTTGTTTTTTGTTTTTTTGTTTTTTGTTTTTTTTTTTAATAAAATGTATCCCACACTTCATGGAATGCGGAATCATGGGTTTATAGGAATGGAGTGTTAATATGAAATCCATTCCATCACTATTTAAACAACCATTGCAATGAAGAGATCGGTTTGTCAATTCTTCCCTATTGATTTCACATCTAGCGAACGCTCTCCTCCATTTTAATTTGGTAAGCATTCACCACATCCATGTTCTTTATATGTTCACATGAAGAAACTATCTGGCATAAAATTATTAATATGATTATTAAAATTTTACTTTTTATTTTTATTTTTACCTAGATAAACTATTATAATTTTTTCTTATTGTAATAATAAAACTCGATATAAATAGTAGAGGATGTACCATAGTTTTATATTTTTATATGTCTAGATTGAAAAGATGTTTTATCTACTAAATCATTTAACCCTCTATATGAAAGAGAGATCTGATTTTATAAACTTAAAATGCTTTAGTTGTAAGATAAATTTAAGTGCAGGCGTCACTGCGTGCGTTCACCATTGAAGCCGTCAACATTGTCCAAGAATCAATAAAATAATAGTCCAATGAAGATTGTTGTGGGAGTTCACAATTTCCTTTAACATAGACACTCTAGGAAATTTAATGGATTTGATCCACCATGTATCATGAAAGGGTGATTGTTCTCATAACTGTACCAATTTCTCATGTTTGATTCAATTAGCTATAAATGATGGCAGTGAGGGTGGTGAATCTATATTCCAATATAGATATAAAATGTTGAAAATAATATTGGGAGGAGGGGTGAATCAATATTATTAGATCAATACCTTAATTTTCAAAACTGATTTGTATATTCTACTTCAGCTCAGTGAACTAGCATGTATACATAACTATACTTAATGAAACCAATGTATATGAATAGATATTTTGATTTACCCAAATTATCATGTATTGAACTTTAATCAGTATATCAAAAATTCATTAGACAGTGTAGTAAAAGCAGAATAAAGCATCACACATAAGCAACGCACATGAACACCAAGATATAAGGTGGAAACCCAATGTGGGTGAAAACCACCTGCTGCCATCGTCTCTGTCTTCTTTTAATAATAAAAAAATTCTATTTACAATTTTGTACTGGTGCAGTATTATACCAGTACGCAGGCTTCTACCTACAGAATGCTACAACCTTCTCTCATTCTCCAGCTTCTATTGGAAGGGAGATACAACCCCCTAGCTCTTGTAGTAGCTGATATATTTGCTTAGTACATAGGTGCCGACCTACAGAAGGCTACGACCTTCTCTTTTCTTCTAGGGACCACATTTCATAAATTTTTAGACTGGATCCATCAACAATATCATTCAATCATCAAATATATATGTATTAACCAATCACTGTTTGAACCAACCATAGCTGAAACAATCATTCACTTAGACCACCCATCAATCTGATCATTTAGAATACTGTCACCAGAATACAGTAACTAGAACCCAAACCAGAACCCATAACTCTGCAACAGTAAAGCGAAACAACTGAAATATATTTTATAAGGTATACGCTACTTCCATGTGTCGAACCTGCGTGTACACGTGCTTTGCTCAAAGCCAACCAACATATACATATGCAAATATAAATTTAGAGTTCTGCAACTATTCCAAACTTTAGTTATACCCAAACCATATCATTTACAGAATAATATATGCATCAATATTCAGATCTAGAATATACATGAGCAAAAACACATAATGATAGTTCATTTTATGCCTTAAGTTCCCGATCCATCATTAGATCTAATCCCTCATCATCAGCTAAGGTTCATCCTTGGTTTAGATCCAGCAATGCACCATAACCCAATAGCCTGCATACTAGATCTCACACTTCATTAGATATTCGATTCTTGCACACTTTGGCCTAATGATATTCTCCTCCTTTTATAGTTTTAGGCCTTTCTCAATACCATGGACCAAAACCATTTAGGACTAATACCTTGGACCAAATACTTAGGGTCAATACCTCAGACCAGACACCTTAGACCAATACCATGGACTAAATACTTTGGACCAAAAATTTACTTTTCCAAGGTATACGTGCTTTTCCTTATGTCAAAGTGCGTGTATACGTATACGCGACTTGTATACAATGAACCTGCGTGTATACACAACTTGGTCAATGGTGAACCTGCATATACCTCTCTTTTTTCATTCTGTGAAGATTGATCTGTAATTCTTTGATGTTTACATACTATACTGTGATCTTTCATCTAAGTGAGTTGCCTTCTGAACTGATTCCTTGAAGCTACCTCGCATTTCATCACATCTGCAAACTATACTATCATGCATTCTGTCACATTTGGTATCTCTTTTGTAGATTCATCTAGTTACCATGTACAAGTGAGTTGTCCTGCTACAAGTGGGTTTCCATCAAGTACAACACATACATCATAATGCCAACAATCTTCCGCTTTGGACTTGATGGCAACAACCACACCAAGTCACTCTCCCCCTTTGACATCAAGGGCAAAGGGTCATCCTCCCCCTGAGTGCATGCTGAATTCTCTGATATGATGAAGTGTGCTGATTGAGCTCCCATGACTGAGTCCATGCTCCCCCTGAGCATAAGAAAAGTCTGCAAAAATATGTTCTAAAATAAGAACATGAATTTATACATACATCACAAATGACCTTCCTATCACCAATGACTCATACATACATCCATCTCCCAACCAAGTGGGGATATACCAAATTTGACTCATCCACCCAACCAAGTGGGGATATATCAATTGTTTATACATGTCAAAAACAAGAAACATTACATCATCCATCCCTTGCATAGTGGGGTTACATGACCGTTACATTAAAGGATATACATGACATATATAATAGAGACTAAATATCTTAAACAAGGTCATGATAGTCATCATTAACTATCATATGATTTGGACCATCAGCAACATCTATCAACAACATCCAGACCAACAACCTGTATATGTCCATCATTAGTTCCCAAAATATCATCAACTATGTTCTCTCCCTGAACCTATTCCACCTGTTCACTGTTAGATCTAATCATTGCATATGTTAGTAAGAGATATCAAAGCATCATCATCAATCAAATATACATCAAGCTATCAACAACTTTATGAGGACCAATATATTTCCACATATTATCAGCAGATTGAAACCATCATCAAACAGAGTAGATAATTGACAGAACCACTTTTTCCTGATTCTGGCCCACTGCTTTTCTTTAAACCAACATATACGTGATTTTTCCCACAAAAAATCGAGTATGTATGTGACTACACTTTATGAAACTCACATATGACCACCTTTCTTTGAACAAAATAGGTTTTAACAGTAGGATGATGCAGCAACTACTCCTAGCTTTTGCCTGAGATATTCAAATGTCTCTTTAGGTAGTAGTTTAGTGAATATATCAACAACCTGTTCTTTGGAGGGAACATACTCCAATTCGACCTTTTGTTTAAGCACTTGTTCACGTAGAAAATGATATTTGATGGGTATGTGCTTGGTCTTGGAGTGCATGACTAGATTCTTTGAAATACTAATGACACTTGTATTATCACATAGAAAGGAAATGGATGGAGTACATGTGATCTAAATGTCTTGCAAGGTTTGCATCATCCAAAGTAATTGTGTGCAACAAGATGCAACAACCACGTATTCTGCTTCAGCTATAAATAATGCAATTAAACTTTGTTTCTTGCTAAACCAAGACACTAACCTGGAACCCATATAGAATGGACCACCACCAGTGCTTTTTATGTCATCAACACTTCCTACCCAATCTACATTTGTATATGCATGAAGTGTAAGATCTGTATCTCTTGGATACCATAAACCAAAGTTCTATGTTCCTTGAAGATATCTGAAAATCCTTTTGACTGCCTGAAGGTGTGATTCCTTTGGATTTGCTTGGAATCTTCCAACTATTCCCACTGCATGCATGATGTCCGGTTGGGTACCTAAAAGATAAAGTAGTCTGCCAATCATGGATCTGTAAGTTGGTTGATGTATTACTGTTGATTCATCATTTGAGCTAAGACTGCATCTTATTACCATTGGGGTACATACTGGTTTAGAATCTTCCATGTCGTACTTTTTCAAGATCTGTTTGAGATATTTGGTTTGTGAGAGAAAAATACCATCTTTATTTTGTTGAACTTGTAGACCAAGAAATAGGTAAGCTCACCAAGTAAGGACATTTTCAAATTCTTGTTGCATTACTGAAGCAAAATTCTGACTCATGGATTCTTCATTGCTACCAAAAATGATATCATCAACATACACAACAATTATTAGCAATTTATCAGTGTCCATCTTTGTATATAGATTGCTATCTACTGACCCCTTTGAAAAACCCTATTGGTGGAGATATTTGTCAAGACGGTAATACCATGCCCTTGGAGCCTGTTTTAGACCATAGAAAGCTTTTTTGAGTTTGCATACACGTTTTTCATCATTTCCAAGAATGAATCCTTCTAGTTGTTCAATATAGACTTCTTCTTCTAAGTCTCCATTAAGAAAGACATATTTTACATCCATTTGGTATACTTTGAATTTATGAAACTAGAGAGAGCAAGAAACATTCTTATGGCTTCAAGTCTAGCAACAGGTGCAAAATTTTCTTCAAAATCTATACCTTCTTGTTGATCATATCCTTTAAAAATAAGTTTGGCTTTGTTTCTAATAACTTCTCCATTTTCGTTCAGCTTGTTTTTGAATATCCATTTAGTTCCTATGATATTTTTATCATGAAGTCTAGGAACTAATTCCCAAGTATTATTCTTTTCAATTTGCTTAGGTTCTTCAATCATGGCCTTGACCCAACATTCATCTTTGCATGCTTCATTTACATTTTGAGGTTTAGTGGAAGATAGTAATGCTAGATAGCTTGAGGCTTCGACAATGGTTCTTCTTGTCTGCACACCTACCCCTTTTTCCCCTAAAATTTGAGTTTCTGGATGATTTTTCTGAACATACTTGGACAAAGTCTTTTCTTCTATCGTTATCTCTTATTTTGGTGCTTCATTGGTTTCTTCTTTAGAATCAATTTGATTTGATGTGGGAAAACGATCCTCATCTTCTTCATTGTCATAATATTCAATTTTTATCTGTTTTGGATTTTTGCATGCTTCATCAGCCACAACATTAGTACTTTCAATAATTTTCCCAAGCCTTTTATTATAACATGTATATCCTTTACTTCGGGAAGAGTAGCCAAGAAGAATACCTTCATCTGCTCTGGGTTCAAACTTACCAAGTTTTTCATCAGTCCTTTTGATGTAACATTTGCTTCCAAAAACGTTGAAGTATTTTACAGTAGGAGTCTTACCATACCAAAGTTCATGTGGAGTTTGAGTGCTGTTTACCCGAACATTTTCTTGGTTGAGAATAGTGATGACGGCGAATGCAGCTTCCCCCCAGAAGGTTGCAGGAGTTCCAGATTCATCTAGCATAGCACGAGCCATTTGTTGAACAGTTCTGTTCATCCTTTCTACTACCCCATTTTACTGAGGAGTCCTTGCGGTGGAGAACTGCCCTTTTATTCCATGTTGTTCACAAAAGTCAAAGAATTCATCTAAGGTAAATTCCCCTCCTCGATCAAATCTGAGGCATTTGATTTTGCGATCTGATTCATTTTCAATCAAAGCTTTGAAGGATTTGAACTTTTCAAATTCTTCATGTTTATGCTTAAGAAGACCTATCCAACACATTCTGGAAAAATCATCAATGAACAATATAAAGTATTCTTCTCCACGAGGTGAATTTTTCGTTGATGGTATGCATAAATCAGTATGAACAAGTTCAAGAGGCTTACTAGCTGACCCTTACTTTTCGATGAAGTGAGATCTATTTTGCTTACCGAATTGACATGATTTGCATATAGTATTTGTAGGAATGTTGATCTCTGGAAGATCACGAACAACCTAGAATTTGCATTCTTTTCTTATTTGAGAAAAGCTTAGATGTCCCAATATTCTATACCATATCCAGTTTTCATCATTTTTGCTTAGATAGCACTGTTGTTGTCCTCCCTTGAGTATGTATAGGTTGTTTGGAGTTCTTGTACCTTTGATCATGGTTTCTCTTGTATCAAGCTCATGAAAAACACAACCATTTGATCGAAACACTACTTCATTTCCTTGATCACACATTTGACTCACACTCAACAAGTTATACTTTAAATCATCAACATACATAACATTCCCAGCTTTAACTTTTTCTTTCAAGAAAACAAAGCCTTTACCTTTTATGACAACAGGAGTGTCATTTCCAAATGAGACACTCTTTTCCTTTTCTAAGGCATTATATGAGTGTAGTTTTTCTTTGTCACCTGTCATGTGTTTTGAGCATCCACTGTCGATGTACCACTGGTTTTCTTGTCTTTCTGCATACAAGGCTATACCACATCTTTCTGTTTGTGGTTCTTTCTTTCTCCATATTTTGGATTTAATGGAGTTTGCTCATTTTGAGATATTTGTTGAAATTTACTCCTGCATTCACATTCTTCATGGCAAAAGTTGTTACAGATTGAGCATTCTATTTCATTTTCAAGAAGAGAAAAGTTATTATAGGAACTTTTCTTGATCCCTATCACATTCCTTTGATTTCGTGCTTCTCTAGTCATGATGGTTTTGTAAACAACACATTGAGTAGCTTTTTGTCCAAACTATGACATGAGAAACGTTGACCATTAAAGAAGTTCCTATGATTATCGAATCTACTAACCTGGTGATTGTAGTTTCTATTGATATTTATCTTTGAAGAAAATTGAGTACGATTTACCTGAGGTTGATTGTGGCTTCTGTTTGTCCTTGAAGTAAATTGAGCCTGATTTACTTGGTGATCTGCTTTATGCCTTTGCTAACGATTGTCAAACTGTTCACTGCTCTTTGCTACATCAAGATAGCTTTTAGTGGAAGTTGACGACTTCTGTGATTGAGATGCTTCTTCATTATATCCAAGACCTGTCTTTATCAGAGGAGAACAATGCACTTTGATAATTTCATTTAAGGTTTTTGATCCTTTAGCAAATCTAAGATTGAGAGTTTTTGTTTTCTCAAGATCCTTTCCTAGACCCACAATTTCACATTCTAGTTTTTCATTGTGTTTTTCTCTTTCAGCAAGTTGGTATGTCAAGGTATCTATAATCATATTCTTTTCTTCTAAACAGATTTTGAGTTTAGAGATTTCTTCATAAAGGTTGAATATTCATCTAAAACATCCAAAAAATCATCATCTTCATAAGCCATTAGAAGTCTATAGTCATTACTATTTTCATCTTCATCACTATTTGATAAACCATCGCTATCTTCATGAATATAGTAGCTCTTTTTACTTACATTTTTTTTTTCTATTCCATTTTGCAGATTCCTTCCCTTTATCATATTTATCTTTATGAGGACATTTGGCAGCATAATGATCGACTCTACCACAGGAAAAACATTTGAAAGGTAGTTTACCTCTGAATCTTTTGGAACCCTGTTGAAAATTCTTGACAAAGTTTACTTCCTCTTATTTTTATGAAATATGTCCTAATTCATTGAGTTCTTCTTTTCCTTTTGTTGAAGGTTTAAATGTGACTTCTCTCATATCTGATGGACCTCCTTTTCTCATCTCAAAGGCAGTTAAGATTCTGTGAAGCTGTGTCATAGTAATAGTCTGTAGATCCTGATTTTCTTCTATGTTAGATACTATTGATTCAAATTTAGCAGATAAGGATCTTAAAACTTTTTCAACTAAGGTAACTTCCTTTATCTCTTCACCCAGATTCTTCATGCAATTAACAACCTCATCTATACGTAATAAGTAACTAGCTATACTTTCATCATTGTGCATCTTGAGAGTTTCATATTGAATTCTAAGAGTTTGCAGTTTAACACGTTTTACCTAAGAGTCTCCTTTGTAGCTTAGAACGATTTTGTCCCATATTTCTTTGGCTGATTTGAGCTGCATAACTTTGAAAAACTCTTATTGTGATAGAATTCCCAATAATGTATTGACAGCCTTGGCATTGATTTCATATTACTTTTTACCTTCTGTATCTGTAGGAATTGCTGATGGAAATGTATATTCTCCTTTCGCGATTTCCCAGACATTTGTTCCAAGAGATTGAAGATAGGTTGTGGTTCTTACCTTCCAATAAACAAATTTGCTACCATCAAATATTGGCGGTCTGATGGATCCCTCGCTTTCTTGATTACTCATGATGATGGATCTTCCTTCAAGCGATCAAGCTTATTCTTAAGGACCTGTTCTGATTCCAAATGTTGAAAATAATACCGAGAGGCGGGGGGGGGGGGGGGCAGTGCGGGGGTGAATCAATATTATTAGATCAATACCTTAATTTTCAAAACTGATTTGTATACGCTACTTCAACTTAGTGAACTAGCGTGTATACACAACTATACTTAATGAAACCGACATATATGCAGAGATATTTTGTTTTACCCAAATTTTCATGTATTGAACTTTAATCAGTATATCAAAAATTCATTAGACAGTGCAGTGAAAGCATAATAAAGCCTCACACATAAGCAACGCACATGAACACCAAGATATAAGGTGGAAACCCAATGTGGGAGAAAACCACCTGCTGCTGTCGTCTCTGTCTTCTTTTAATAATAAAAAAATTATTTTTACAATTTTGTATTGGTGCAGTATTATACCATTACGCAGGTTTCTACCTACAGAAGGCTACAACCTTCTCTCATTCTCCAGCTTCTACTGGAAGGGAGCTACAAACCCCTAGCTCTTGTACTAGCCAATATGTTTTCTTACTACGTAGGCGCCAACCTATAGAAGGATACAACCTTCTCTTTTATTCCAGGGACCACGTTTCATAAATTTTCAGACAAGATCCATCAACAACATCATTCAATCATCAAATATATTTGTATTAACCAATCACCATTTGAACCAAGCATAGTCGAAACAATCATTCACTTAGACCACCCATTAATATGATCATTTAGAATACTGTCACCAGAATATAGTAACCAGAACCCAAACTAGAACCCAGAACTCTGCAACAGTAAAGAGAAACAATTGAAATATATTTTATAAGGTATACGCTACTTCCATGTGTCAAAACTACATGTACACGCGCTTTGCTCAAAGCCAACTAGCGATACATCTGCAAATATAAATTTAGAGTTTTGCAACTATTCTAGACTTTAGTTATACCCAAATAATATCATTTACAAAATAATATATGCATTAATATTTAGATCTAGAATATACATGAGCAAAAACACATAATGATAGTTCATTTTATGCCTTAAGTTCCTGATCCACAATTAGATCTGATCTCTCATCATCAGCTAAGGTTCATCCTTGGTTTAGATCCAGCGATGCACCATAACTCAATAACTTGCATACTAGATCTCACACTTCATCAAATATTTGATATTTGCACACTTTGAACTAATGATTTTCTCTTCCTTTTATAGTTTAGGTTTTTCTCAATGTAACCATGGACCAAAACCATTTAGGACCAATACCTTGGACCAAATACTTAGGGTCAATACCTCGGACTTGATACCTTGGACCAATACCATGGATCAAAATACCATGGACCAAATACTTCAAACCAAAAATTTAGTTTTCCAAGGTATGCGCGTTTTTCCTTTTGTGAAAGTACGTGTGTACGTATATGCGACTTGTATACAGTGAACCTGGATGTATATGCAACTTGGTCAATGTTGAACCTGTGTATACCTCTCTTTCTTCATTCTGTGAAGACTGATATGTAATTTCTTGATGTTTACTTGCTATACTGTGATCTTTCATATGAGTGAGTTGCCTTCTGAAATTATTTCTTGAAGCTGCGCTGCATTTTATCACATCTGTAAACATTACTGTCATGCATTTTGTCACACCTGATATCTCTTTTGTAGATTCATCTAGTTACCATGTACAAGTGAGTTGTTATGCTACAAGTGAGTTGCCAGCAAGTACAACACATACATCATAATGCCAACAATAAAAACTACTAATTTGTAATGTCTCTCATTTACTTACCATATCATTTTTAAAAATGTTACAAAATAGTTAGTTTCTACAAGTTGAGATTCACATTAACTCATTTTCATGCAACTTTGAAGGTTTTGAATCACCTTCAGAAATAATAATCTCTAAATTCCTTTGATTTTCGTTAAAATCTTATTCATCTCTAAGGCATATATTAAAAATCCTAGATCTTAAAAATTTCTGCACAATAGGTTGCAAATATTAGTTTTCCTCATTGTTTAGAAACATTATATTGTTTACATGCTGTAGTTATTTGGTAAAAGAATAATAAATAAAAAGAAAAATATATAGATAAAAAGAATAATAATTAAACATTTTTTACAAAACATTATCAGAGATACTAAGTTTGTGCATGGAATAAAAAAAATATAGTTATTTATATGGATGAAAGAGGCAGTAAGTTTGTCCTTCCCTTCCACCTATTTGTAAAGGTAGATTGACTATGTTTTCTAAGACAATTTAGATAAATAATTTTAGAAATCAACACCAAGTTTTCTCACCCACAATTATATAAATGTGTCAAATTTAAACACACATATAGATAAATTATTTTAGAAATCAACACCAAGTTTTTTCATCCACAATTATATAAATATGTCAAATTCAAACACACACATATAACGCTGTAATGCAGTGCTGAAATGGTTTTAAATAGATTTTGATGTAAACCTTTTAAATAGATTTTGATACAAAATTATAATAACACTAATTTTACATTTTTCTTCATCAAACTTGTTCCATTTCATTTTATTGAATTATATTAAAAAAAAAAACTATCTATTGCTCATAGTAATAGTAATAATTATCCCAGGCAAGCAATAATTATACCGCAAGGCTCTCCCTCTAAAAAAACACTCCCTTGAAATGAAATACCACTCTGTAGCTTCGTGAGCCTTTGATTTAGATATTAGACAATGGAATCAATATTGGCCTTTTGGTCATGGGTACAGGTGCTAACTGCACATATGTTGAACCGTTTATTAAACGGTTTGATCACGGGTACAGGGGGCTACATGGATGTACTAATTCCAATCTGTATTTTACCTTTTTTTACTTAGTCTTTTTTGGTAATTTTCTCTTTCATTGATATGATTTAGATATTAAAGTTTAGATAAAATAAATTCAGATAAGACATACCAAATTCAGATTCTGACCAACAGCCATTTGGACTTTATCTGCATCTAGATCTACACCTGACTTTAGCTCTGCTATTTACTTACAATCTTTCACATTAAAGTCTGCTACATTAAAATCTCTCTTAAAAAATGTTTTCATGGAAATTGTTAATCAATAAAGTTATTAAAAAATCCACAATTCAATCAAAAGGCAGCAGCTCTTTATGAATCTAAAGTGTGAAACCTTTGTATAAATGTAAAATCAATGAACATGTTATCTGCATCTAGATCTACACCTGACTTTAGCTCTGCTATTTATTTACAAGTGGAAATAATTTTTAAATATTACTGAGTGAAAATAAAAATGGTTTTAGATAACTTTTTCTATGGTATATCTAATAAAAGTGAAATCACTTGCTCAAGAAAATGAATCTTAGTTAAGAGAAAGTTGCTTGTATTTAAGTTGAGATCATAATGAAAAGTGAAGTTAAGTTGCACACTCTTGGTTTTGTTGCTCAAGAAAATGAATTTTAGTTAAAAGAAAGTTACTTGTATTTAAGTTGAGATCAGAATGAGCACACTCTTGGTTTTGTTGCTCAAGAAAATGAGTCTTAGTTAAAAGAAAGTTATTTGTATTTTAGAAGTCACTTGCTCAAGAAAATGAGTCTTAGTTAAAAGAAAGTTATTTGTATTTAAGAAGTCACTTGCTCAAGAAAATGAGTCTTCGTTAAAAGAAAGTTACTTGTATTTAAGTTGAGATCATAAAGTTACTTGTATTTAAGTTGAGATCATAATGCGGGCACTCTTTGGTTTTGTTTTACTATACACTTGGTTTAAAAGTGGAGAAATGGAAATTTAGTTTTGATTATAAAAATGGAAATAAAAATGATTTGGAAATATTTTTTTAATGTTTTAAAATTGTTTTAGGTATTAATAGGTGGAAACCACAAATATAAAAAGAGGTTTTATTTATTTACCATACCTCTGGTTTAGTTATATTTTTATTTATTTATCATATCTCTTTTATTTACCATAAAGTTACTTGTATTTAAGTTGAGATCATAAAGTTACTTGTATTTAAGTTGAGATCATAATGGGGGCACTCTTTGGTTTTGTTTTACTATACACTTGGTCTAAAAGTGGAGAAATGGAAATTTAGTTTTGATTATAAAAATGGAAATAAAAATGATTTGGAAATATTTTTTTAATGTTTTAAAATTGTTTTAGGTATTAATAGGTGGAAACCACAAATATAAAAAGAGGTTTTATTTATTTACCATACCTCTGGTTTAGTTATATTTTTATTTATTTATCATATCTCTTTTATTTACCATGGTATTTGGCCCGTAGACTTGATATATAATTAGATGTTGATTTCTAATTTTATTTGGTATTTATTTATTTATTTACCATACCTCTTTATACCTCTTTTATATTTATTTATTTACCATACTTATTTTATAAACATGGTATTTGGACCATGATATTAATAATTATTTGTCCCATGGTATTTGGTCTATATAAAGAGGTTTATGGAATAAATATAAAAATAGATGTTATTTATTTACCATATATCTAATTTATTTATCATACCTTTAAAGTAAATGTAAAAAAAATAATTCTTATTTATTTATCATATCTATGAGTAAATTATAAACAAAGAAATTGTTTATTTATATTTATATTAAGTTACCATATTTTTTTGAATGTTTTTTAACCTCCTTTATATTTTAAATTTATATTGTATTTTTTACATAATAATAATTAAATTTGAATTTTTAAGTAGAGCTGAGAATTAAATTAAAAATTTTAAATATTTATTTACTATACTTCTTTTATCAATATTTGTAAGTTTTTTTATTTTTAATTTTATATTTTAATTTGAACATATAGTAAAGAGCATGTGTTTCCTCCTAAGAGGTCACAGGTTCAAAATCAGAGGGGGGTAGAGTATGTATGCCTTCGTAGACTTAGCAGTCAAATAACTGCGCGGAGGTGGGTCCCTTGTCCCACAAACAAGGGGGTCTCATACACCAATTCGGTGTCTGGCTTGGCTGTGACCTTAAAAATAAATATTATTATTATTATTATTAAAATAAATGCCCAATTGTTCGTTACGTGATGAGATCAGCGATGACACACGTTTAGAAATTTGAAAACTAAGACTTGTTTATTTACAGTCTCACAATTTCATAATTACGACGCTAATCCCATCTCGCCTTTGTTACTTGAAAGGAGAGTTTCTCACAGATTAGTCCGTTAAAACCAATCCACATCAACAACTAAAAAGAAAGTTGTGATGTGACGTTTGAAAGTCAACCTTCGGTTCGATACTATCGTGAAATATTATGTTCTTGGAGAGGGAGTTGAGCCTTCAAGGGTTTGAGATTATATGTTAAACCTTTCATTAGTAATTAAGGGGATTAGAATTAGGTAGTAAGCTACTTAGTAGTTAGTTGTCCAAAAGAAAGGATTCATAAGATTAAAGAGGGGAGGATTAAATTTTAACTATTATTATTTTTAAATTTATTAATTAATCATAAAATTATAATATTTTTAAATATTTTTTGTGGATATGGTTATTGAAGTTATTAAATTTTTAAGTATTTTTTTTTTATGGTTATGAAGTTATTAAATGGAAGTATTTTTAAATAATGAAGTTTAGTATTAGTTTTGGTTGATTTTTTTTTGGAGATATGTAGACTTTAGGAAATTATTAATGGCATATTGTGTAAAAGAAAGAAGACTTGGATGTACTGAAATAACAATTGGTTTAGTAAATGAGATATTTGTTTGAACACGTGTCTTATAAACAATAAAGAGTTAAAAGCTTTTGTTATGTCTTACAAACAAAAGAGATAATATTTGTTTGAACAAGTGTCTTATAAACAATAAAGAGTTAAAGCTTTTGTTATGTCTTACAAACAAAAGAGATAAAACCTTTTGTTACGAATAAGCTCCACAAGTGTACTTGGGATAAGGAGCTAGGGAGAAATAAAAAGTATTATATTGAAGTGTCCATTATTTTTTTGGAGAGCCAAAATTCTTATTGCTCAATTAAGGACTAATTCTCATCAACTCCATTGTAAAACACGATGTTGGAAAATGCCAAAAGATGTGTGGGAGGAAAGAGTATGTATTTTTTCTTCTTCCGGAAAAGTGGAAAGAGAAAAACATTTCATTTAAGAATGTGAGGCCTTCAAAGACATCAAGGAAAGTTATGCAATATTCTAGCAGCTAGCTCTTGGGATAAACAATTTAGCTAGGGTTTGTCGAGAAGCTGGGAGCGTTTATTGTGAGGCTTCATAGGAAAATGGCCAAATACATAAACTAGATGAAGAAATAGTCTGTCCCATAGGTTATCTTTAGCCTTGTGGAAGTTAAAATAATTTTCTTTCTTTCTTTATTTCAATTTTTAGGGTGGAGTTCTTCTATCCATTATTAAAGGTGGAGTTCATTTACTCATCATTAGGGACACATAAAGTTTTCTTGTTGAAAGTGCATGACTAACTTAGAAAAGTTAATAAATAATTAATGAGACTGAAAGAGAATTGATTAAATTTGACTTAAATTAAAGAAAATATTAATAATTAAAATTAAACATGAAATATTGTAAGATCCACCCAAAGGGATAGTTTTCGGACATAAGAGTGTTGAGAGAATTGAACTCATGACCTCTCAATACTGACCATAAAAGTGTTGAGAGAAATGAACCTATCAATATGGACCTGCAAATACCATAGGTTCTTTATCGATGGGAAGTTAATCCACTGAGCTAACCCTCAAAGCTACTTTTAAATATTTTATAATATAACTAATAATACTAAATTATCATATTTTTATCAATTATTTTTTATTATAATAATATTTATTATTTATGTCCAAGGGTAGCTCAATTGGTGATCAAAATTAATGTGAGCATTGAGAAAACTAAGAGATCCAAGGTTCAAAGACCTAGTTAACTAAGAGGTCCAAGGTTCAAAGACGGGGTTTACAAAGAGGAGGATAGGACGTAGACCTTGACATGTTAAGACGTAGACCCTCACATGTTTACTGTTAGTTACGTGTCAAGTGAGTCGCTTAGTTCTTTTTACTTTTTGATCGATATATATATATATATATATTTCCTTAACTTAATTAATAATATAACTTAGCGCATAAGATTTATCTTAACTCTGAATGTATCAAATTAACTCCTATGTATCAATAGCCTAGAGGGATCAAATCTCTCAAGATGAAAGCCTCTTTTTTTCAGTGCAAAACTGAAGAAAGATTTGCATACCAAAAATATAAAATATTAATATAAACTAGCCTAATAATATAGGATAATAATATATAATAATAATAATATAATATTAATAATTCATAATAATAATATAATATTGATAATTTATAATATAAACTAACCTAGATTCATCTTAACTCTGAATGTATCAATAGTGGAGAGGGATCAAAACTCTCAAGGTGAAAGCCTATTTTTTGAGTGCAAAATTTGAGGAAAAGTTTGCACCTCTCCCTCTTTGCTCTTGATAAATCTAATGGTTAAGAGTATGTGTTTCCTCCTAAGAGGTCACAGGTTCAAAACCAGAGGGGAGTAGAGTATGTATGCCTTCACAGTCTTAGCAGAGGTCACACATTCAAAACCAGAGGGGGGTAGAGTATGTATGCCTTCATAGGCTTAGCAGTCAAATCACTACTAGGAGGTGGGTCCCTTCCCACAAAAACAAGGGGGTATTATACACCAATGCAGTGTGGGGGTAGAGTATGTATGCCTTCATAGAATTAGCAGTCAAGTCACTGCTAGGAGGTGGGTCATTTGTCCCACAAATAAGGGGGTCTCATACACCAATACGGTGTCTAGCTTGGTCGTGACTTTAAAATTGGATATATATATCTATATATCTCTATATCTTTGTCAAAACCAAGAGCCCAAAAATCACCAATAATGAATTGGAGTCCTAGACCACTTTTTTCCCTAAATTGCCATAATAATATTTATAAGCATTAGTTTGTCATATTTATTAATTTTAATTTTTTTTTACTTTTATTGGGCTAAGAGGAGCTTTACATCTCACTATGAAGACAATGTTGTATTGGTGTAAATGTTTGTTAACATTTAAATTTCCGTTCAATTAAAAGATAATAATATTTAAATGTTGGCTCAAATAGTAATAAAAAATAAAAATTAGTAGACATATAAAAAATTCAATTTGTTATATTATAAATTTATTTTTTATTAATAAAATTACCAACAACTTTCTAAATTAAAAAAAGAATCATAATATACATATAAATAGTAGTTTTAAATTAAGATATGTTTTACCATATAAATTAAAATAATGATTATGTATCCATATTTAAATCTATTTAATAAGCATGTATATAATTAATAATTACAATAAAATTACAAGATTCTTACCATGGATCTTATTAAATTGTAAATAGGCTCATGAGATTATATCAAGATTTATCTACAACATTCCCAAAAACCACTACTCATTTTGTAATCAAAATATTTTAAATTAATTTTATGACATTTTTTTAGTTAAATTTGAAAGTAAGAATGTTGTAATTACTTTTGAGATATATCCAAACCCTCTTTCCTCACTACTATTAAAATTTTATGTGGATTTTTCATAGAGATTAAATCAAGATTTTAATAAAATTAAAGATGAGAATACTTTTGTGAAATTTAAATAATATAATTAGGAATCAATATATATCCATCTTAAGTAAAGATCTACCAAGTGACGATAGCAAACAAATCTCTTGAGGTGCAATCCTTTCCTCAAGTCTTGCAGTCAAAAAGAAGTTTTCATCTTGAGAGATTCGATTACTCTCTGTGCATGGTAGTTAAGATGTATTTATGTTGGTTTTAAATAATTTAAATTTTTACTTATTTTTATTTATTTGATGGAGTCAAATCATTTACATAGCATGACAATACAACATATATTCCATTTTACCCCTCTTAGCAAGTTAAGATATATATACCAAATGACCTTTTTAGGGCATTCTTCCTAATTAATTTTAACTAAAATTCAATATAGATTTTTAAAAACTTTAGTTTAAGTTCTCTAAAATTCGAGTTTCCAAAGGTTTTCTAGGGTGCTCAATTCATTTATGCATCCAAATAATTTTTAACAACAAAATCATAATATTCTTATAATTGTATGGTTATATAAGTGAAAATGTATTTTCTATAAGTTCATATATATATATATATATAATAACAACACACTATGGAAAAACTCTTTACATAAGAATAGTTTTGGAAAAGCCAGGGCTGTCAAAACATGGGCCCAAAACCATAATGGTAAATTGACTATTTTACTTCAATTTTTTTTAATCATTAATTATATTTTATTTTAACCATTAATTTTATTTTATTTTATCTATTTTTTATGTAATTTGATTGAGTCAGAAAGTTTACATAACAACAAAGCAAAAAATTCCAACATATCTTCCATATTGGGTCTCTTAGCTCAATTATTGTTGAAAAATGCACCTAGAAATTCTCAATTTGATTTTGCCTTGATTAAATTAAGAAAATTCAAATTTCCACATTAATCGACAACTTGGATGATATTAAATTGCATGACATGGCTTGTGTCACCCAATTTAATTAGTAAATTCGAGTTGAAGGAGTTAGAGTTCAGTTTTGCATGTGTGATTGCTAATTTTTAAACTAATTCCAACTTTTGGAGGAACTAGTGGAAGGTAAATTAAGCATTGAGACTTCTTTCAAACTTAGTGATCTAGTTAACTGGTAAATTTTCCCAAAATAGCTAGCACATGTAGAGAATTTGAGTTACCCAATTGAGATGGAGATTCTAAGACAATGTAACATCAGTTGTAGACTAGTCTTGAGTGTAAAGGTGTTGCATGTAGTCAAATGATCAGCCTAAGGAATTGCACAATTGAATTAGAGGAATTTCCTAAATAATAGGGGCTAATTCCTCAAGCAACATCACAAGGAAATAGGAGCTCAAGCCGAGGGAAAACTTTATTAAGTCTGGGCCAGAGACCTTTAGTGAGTAGAGAGATAGGTTGGGCACTTGCAAGGTGAACTCAATTGAGAAAATAAATAAGACATCTCTATTCATTTGATTAATCCAAGCATGCATTGGGGATATTAGAATATTTCTTTCCCCAGATAAAAATACTTGTTACACGTGTATTATTTCTTCTTGAATTTCTAAGATTTTTGTTCTAAATTATGAATTAATGTTCAAAGAGCAGTAGTGTAGGTTTGTGTCTTGTGATTTTGATTAAAACTTCATGAGAAGTTGCAAATATACAACCTAATTTATACATGGTATGTGATAAGGAGCTCAAAATTTACTAAAAAATCAAACTTTTCAGAATGATGTGGAACCTGAACGAATGCGCAAATCTCGTTGTCCTAAATCCAATGCAACTCATTTCACCCAAAACGAACATCGTATGCTCCCCAAAACTTGATATGTTCACTTTGTGAAACAGGTAAATTTTTTTGTAGGTGGCTGATAAGGATGCTAACTGGGTATTTGTACCGCCTAGGTGGCAAGGGGTATATTCTTGGAATATTATGTTTTGGTGGCATCGTCCTATTGGTCCATCTGTCTTTTGTTTGGGCCAATGTGGAGGTAACACGTGGCTAAGCCGGAGGTCACCACGTATCCTCCTAATGGTGCCTTAAAATTTTGGTATGGTGGTCAGGGCAGAGGCCGGGCTCAACTCCACAACCTCCCATTCAACAATGCCAAGCCTTATCACTCGGCCTATACGATGTTTCTTAACAATATAAGGTGGTAGGTTATATTTAAAGTGAATTTTCAAAATGGTTGGGGGGCCAAGCGGACTTAATCGGCCCCCATGTGAATGCTCTATGTGAAACCGCCAGTGTTATGTTTATTGTGACCGTTGATGGTCATCGCCCTCGATAACTGTCACTGCCACCGGCCCCATGTGAATGCGTCGTCACTAACAATTTGATGTGTGATCCAGGTGGATATTGGTGGCCACCTACCAAATCCACTTGGACCCCCACCATTGTTTCTTTCAGCTCTTCAGTTTCCTAATTTGTAGCACAGTTTACTATTTTTAGCAGTTTTTCAGGTCCTGAACTTCTGGAGCCGTTTTGAGGCTCTAAACGACGTTTTTTGGGAAGTCTGGGGGTAACATGGGTCCAAGGACCGATTTTTCCCTTCCCAAAGTAGCAGTTCTCGGATAGATCTTTCTAACGAGCTATTGTACGTGTCAAACAGAGATCGTATGCCAAAGTTACGACCCTGGGAAGTTGATGTACCAATTTACCCAAACAGGGCCCACAGTTTGGCGTTTC
>APFE030539309.1:1011-36508 GCA_000404065.3 Pinus taeda | reverse complement strand
GTTTTCCATTAATGAAATGAAGTATTATTTCCACTGCATCTTTGTGTATATGGTTATCTCTGTATTTTTTTGCGTTCCCGTTTAAATCCGGATCAATGTGATCACCAAGGTCACTTCCCCATTGACCGCCAAACAATAGTCGACATGTGAACACTCTATGAAAACCACTAGCATTTACTATGACCACCGTAGGGAGGGGGGCCAGCGTCGGGGGTTAGCCCCTGAGCGCATGGTCCCCATATGACCAAACTTTTGGTTTTAAGGCCTCGGCAGAAAAATTAATGGTCCTACAAATTGGCTCAAGATTCGGAGCCAATTTTGTAGGATGATGCTAGATTTTGTGCAAATTGTAGAGAGAATAGTGGAGAAACTAGGAGATGTCATAACTTCTCCAATTTTCGATCAAATTGCATGTAAAAAGAGGCTAGATAGCTATTTTTGGACATTATTGACTCTTTGGAGTAGGTTTCAGAATCAAAGGAGCACTTCTATATATGATTTTTGCACGTTGAATTGTATGGCTGCCATGGTCAACTAGAGTGTTGATACATTTTATGGAGGAGTTTGAAGATGGAGATGACCTTGTAGGGGTTTTCCAGCCTCCATGTGCTTTCTGCAACAACCATTACATCAATGTTGTAGCTTTTATTCCTATTTTATCTATATGTGTTTTGAGGAAGAGACTTGTTTATGTACTTCAAGTGGATTTTGGTATTGTTGATGCTCTTTGAATTTGGAGTATGGGGTCTTGATGTAAGATGCCTATGTTTGCTGAAACTTTACATGTTTGACTGTAGGTTAACATGTGTATGGAGTGATAACTCTTGCAAAATTTGTTTCTTTGAAGGAGAAACTAACCATTTCATTTCAACACTTTATGTACTCTTCTTTTTCTAAACATTAAGCATAATGAGAAGGGGTCATGCCATTAGAGCTGATCCAAGGAGATGTAGTCCATGAGAGGTGAACTCCTTTAACAATGGCTAGTGTATTATTGATTGATGCATGCTTCCATTCAGTGTTTTGATTTCATGTTTAAAGTTTTTCATGAAATTAACTTAAGAAAACACACATAAAAACTCATGTTTTTACTTGCTATTTTGGAATACAAACCTCAAGCACATTTTTTTATGATGATGAGGATCTTAGCATAGAGAAATAATATTCCAAATTTAGATCAAGTTCGTATTAGAGCGCTAGTTTTCTTTGTGAAAGGAGGATTTGGCTGTTGTTTTCAAGTGAATGTGTTTTGAAGCTCAAGTGAGGAGAAGGTTTTGGAAAGGAGAGCAAGATTGTTACAATCTCTACCACAAGTTCTACCTCAAGTTGCAGTAGAAGTGTCAAGAAAAGAATGTCCCAAGGAGGATAGCCTGAAATAATGTTCGAGGATGTTAAGGCTTTTAGAAAGACTTTATAAACATGGAAGAAATGATGAAATTCCTCTATGAAGAGAGGAATACCAAATTGCAAGGATAAATCTATAGACCTCCAAGAGGAGAATGTTCTCCAAGGGAAAAAGGTAACAATAATCGTGATAAACCACCATCTTCTCTACACTCTTCATGTTTTTCTACATCTCTTACGCAAAATGCTAGCATAGAAAGTCCCTCAAATAAGGAAGATGGACGAGTTTGTACCTTTTTTCCACATGATGTGGAAGATGAAGTTCTATCAGCACCCAAATTCAAGGAGCTGAAAGAAGAGAGCCAAAGAGTCTAAGAGGACAGATCCAAAATCAAAAGAGAGTTTTAAAACATCTTTGTATATCAATCAAATGATGAGGCAAATGGTAATCATTTACATGCTTCTTCTTTACATGAAAGTGTTGACGTACATTAATTTGTAGCCTTTGAAAAAATAGTAAAGGCATTGGATCCAAGATCTTCACCAAGATGGGTTACAAGGGCGGAGGCCTTGGAGTGAACCATCAAGGCATTGAAAATCCAATTGAGGCAAAGGAGAGGCCTAAATATGAAGGCTTAGGCTATGTTGCAAAAGAATAATGGTCTTCTAGCGACAACTCTTGGGTATCACGTTCCTTTTTCCATAAGAGAGGGCATGAGGAGGCAAGATGTTGGGATTTGCATCCAGAATCGGTACCACTTGGTTCCTCAAGAATAAGGAGGACTTGAAGTGCAAAACATCTCCAAAGAGAGATGAACAAGTTGAAGAGTAAACAAAGTTCAGTTCTTCTTTCCATGCAAGAAAAGTAAGCCTAAGGACAACAAAAAGAGGTATAATCGTCTTGTTAATTCAAATGATTTTTGTAATGGAAAAAAAACATGTTGATTTGAATAACATGTTGAGGAATGTGTTTCCATGCACCTTTTTCCTTTCATATAACCATTGTGTAGATAAGTGCTATAAAAGAAAATAAATCATCAGAAATATGTTTGTCTACTGGAATTGAGATCAAAAAGAGAAAATCTCGTCCAAGGTTAAAGACATGTGATCCAAAATAAGCTCAAAAGAACTTTTGCACTCACTACAATACCAGTGGGAATTGGGTTGAGAAATATTGGGAATTATTTCCACAACTTCATCCTGCTAAGGGAAAGCAAAGTATGCAAGCACTAGAAGAGGAAGCGACAAAAGAAAAAGTGGTGCAAGATGGAACCATCCCTGAAGCAACTTAAGAAGAAGAAAAAGTTAAAATAGAGGGTTCATTCACCTGGTTGGGTAAGAAATGGGCAGACTATTTGTCCAGCTGAAGTTTGTAACTCTTTGTTTTGCACTAGTTGCATATCCCCATAGCTGGGTATTTTGTAAAAGTGATGTTCATAAATAAATCACTTATATGCAACAATGTTTTATTTGGGCATTATTATGCTAGTTTGGCTTGTTGATAGTCAATTTGAATTGAAAGTTTGGGAGTCATGTTTATTCCATCTTGTAAAATGCATTTCTATTTGTGGTTTAAGAAATAATTTTAAAACTGTTGTATGAGTAGTTGCAACATATTCAATATGTTACAAATCTGTTAAGCACTCAAGTTATAC
Organism: Pinus taeda; assembly: GCA_000404065.3. Lineage (NCBI taxonomy): Eukaryota > Viridiplantae > Streptophyta > Pinopsida > Pinales > Pinaceae > Pinus > Pinus taeda. The sequence goes on along the minus strand of APFE030539309.1, from coordinate 33,509 downwards.
AAGTATTCACTATGTGAAACTTGTTTTGATTTATTTGACAAAGTAATTTTGGGATTTTATCCTTGATATGGATTTTGTAGAAGAGAGCCTTGGAATTATTCTTGGGAAAGATGTTTTTGTGGATGGCCATAGCGACATGGACAAACCGAGAAGAACATTGACCTTGAATTCTGTGGTCAGGTTATATTTCAAGTTCAACTTGAGAAAGAGACAAGACAAGTACAAGTCAAGGCACTACAATCATCGATTGGTTATGTTAGTGTCTATGAGTCACCAGTGGTCAAATGTACTCTTTACATGTGGTTGATAGGGTTATTAGGTCACATTGTTATATTTTCAAATAAAATTTCAAATAAAATTTGATCATTGGTCAGTTCTAGGTCATTACTACTCCCTTAGGCTTAGCGTCTATCCATTTAGCCTCTCTGCGTCTGCATCAACATCTACCACACTGCGTCATCACTTGGGCTCTCGGCGTCACCCATGCAAGCCCTTCAGTGACTTTGCAGTCTAGCTGCCTCTGTGTCTTCCTAAGTAGCTTTGTGCCTACCTCTTTGAACTCTGCGTTGGTCCTCTGGCACAATTCCTACCTCTCTGTTATGTACTTGGTACCTCTTGCTGCAATCTAGACCTCTAGTTCGAATTTCTTAGCAAAGCCCACTCCAAAAATCGAACTTATTGGTCTCCCTTAGTATATGTACAACTAACCCTCAAGCCTTCTCTTATAATTTTTCTATTGATGAATCCAATTTTTAGATTAAGTCCCTAATCAACGACAGAGATTAGAATAGACTTGATCTTCATCTTTTAGAAGATTCTCATCCTTATCTTCATTAATACCCATTAATATTTTTATTTTCCTATGTTTAGACTTAGGAACTCATTAAAAATATTAATTATTTTAATAACTCTTCATCCGGATGTATTTTTCCAAAACGATTTCTAGGTCTGTGAGATCTCACATGCTTTAGCCTATCCACCAATTTTCATGGCTAGAGCACATCTGATGCTACCCTAAATCAACAAAACTTAGTAGGCCACCTTAGTTTGGTAATAATATCTTCATCAAAGCAATCATGAAATAATCGTGACCAATGTTTTGGAGGCATCCTTATGTCATTTTGGATGTTATTTCAAGAGGAAAACATTTTAGGTCATCAAAGGATAATAGTCAAAGGACAATGATTTAAATTCCCAATGCACTATGGGTCCAGGAAAAAGTTGCAGTTTCGTGATGTTTCTCCTTAAATCATAATTAGAATGATCACCTTCGCTCCAAGCCATTGAAAGTGATCATTTGAACCTACATTATTATCTCTTAGCGCTCACCTTTTCTATATCGGCAACAGAAAGCTCAAAAGGTTCGATTCTTTCTCTGCGAAAGGGAGGCAGGGGTGTTGCAAATCCATACATGGTTCAATTTCTTATAGCTTGACGATACAAATACTCTCACAGGTGAAAAATCAGTTTTCCTTTTGTTTTTCAGTCATGATAGAACTTTGAGATTTCATTTAAAATCCAACGCAAACTGTCTAGAGCTTGCAAAAGAACAAAATTTTCATCGCTACTTTTTTGCATTTTGCTACGTTTTTCTTTCTCAGTGTTTCACTTTCATCCCAACTTGCTACGAATTCATACAGTGAGATAATTTCCTTCTTTATCGTTGCTAATTTTCCTTTTCATTGTGAGATCCTCTACATGCAAATAGTTGCCTTAGTTTAAAAACTCTAAAAAAGAATTTTCCCTTAAAACTTTATTGATCCGGATTTAAACAGGAACACAGTAAAATATAGAGATAACCATAAAGACAGATATGCAGCGGAAATAATACTTCATTTCATTACTGTAAAATACTGAAATATGCTTACAAACAGAAATGGAAATAAACCAGCTAGGGTGATGGTAGCTGATATCTAAGAAGAGATGTGGCGGCTACATGCCTCTGAACTGTCTTACAATGAGGATCAAGGGCCTTTTTATTATTGAACAATAAGAGAAAACCCTAAACAACCAAAACCCTAACTCGAGGAGATGTAACACCAAGAGTTTGTGGGCCTCGTTAGGGTGAGTTGGACAGCCAACTTCTCGGGGTCGCGAATTGGTCATATTATCTTCGTTTGACGCGCATGATAGCCCGTTGGAAATATATCTCCTAGGACTACGATGGAAAAGACAATTTTAGACAGAAAATCACTAGTAGTAGATTTCCCAAAAAACGTCATTTAGGGCCTCAAAATGGCTCCAGAAGTTTAGGACCAAAAAAACTGCTAAAAATAGTAAACTATGCTATAATTAAGGAAACTGAAAAACTAAAAGAAGCACTGGTGGGGATCCAAGTGGAATTAGTGGGTGGCCACCAATATCTACCTGGATCATTTATGTTCAAATGTGTTTAGAGGTCGAATGTTCTAGCGAGGTTGAATGTTCTCGCGCTACGATTTTGGTTTGTGCGCTGTAACTGTCTCGACCCAACATAACAATAATAATTTAAGGACAAACAATATTAATAATGGTTTCTATGGGACACAATAATAACATCAGTGGGATTGATCCAAGCATCAAAGGATTGATACTTTGTTTGATAGTGGCTCACAAGTAAATTTAATTTATGAAGAAATTGTAAATAAGTTGGGATTGCTGACTACACCTCACAAGAAGCCATATCCATTAGGTTGGTTATGTGATAAAGCACAACTACAAGTGACTAGACAATGTAAACTTAAGTTTTATTTTGGATCAACATTTGTAGATGAGGTTGAGTTAGATATAGTTCCTCTGGATATATGTGGAATTGTTTTAAGAAGTCCTTACTTGTATGATAGAAAATCTCTTTTCTATAGAGCTGAGAACAAGTATCTACTCGTTAAAGATGGAATTGAATATATTGTAAGAGCTCATAAGCTCAAGAATAATTATAGTCTCATAAACTCAGGGCAGATGAAACGAATTGTCAATTCATGCAAACAATTTTTACTGATGGTTGTAAAGGAAAAGAAACCTGATAAAACTAGTGTATTTGAAGGCTGTGATGCTAAACAGCACGCTGATTTAGAAAAAGTTGTTTCAGAATATGATATCTTGTTTTAAGAGCCTAAAGGTATACCACCCAAAAAAGAAATAGTGCATGATATTAATTTGCAGCAAGATGCTCCATTGCCTAACATCAGAATGTACAAGTTGTTCTCTTTAGAGAATGAAAAAATCAAGAAGTAGGTGTAGGAGTTGCTCGAGAAGGGGTTTATCAGACCTAGCACATCACCATGTGGTTCTCCAATTGTCTTGGTAAGAAAGAAAGATGGCTCGTGGAGAATGTGCATTGATTACCAAGCACTAAATAAGATAACAATAAAAAATCGTTATCCCCTTCCTCACACAGATGATCTATTAGATCAATTGAAGAAGCTGTTTACTTTTCCAAGTTAGACTTGCATAGTGGATATCATCAGGTCAGAGTTGTAGAACAAGATGCATGGAAGATTGCTTTCAAAACAAATCATGGTTTGTATGAGTGGTTGGTTATGCCTTTTGGGCTAACTAATGCTCTTGCTACTTTCATGAGAGTAATGAATGATGTACTTAGACCTTTTCTTGATGATTTTTTTATTGTATATTTGGATGACATTCTTATATTCAACAAAATGTGGGAAGAAAATTTAAAGCATGTTAAGCAGACCCTAGATGTTTTGAAAAGAGAAAATCTCTATGTTAAACTCTCAAAATGTGAATTTGGCAAAACATCTTTGAATTATTTGGGAAATATAGTAGGGGGTGGTGAATTGAAGATAGATCCCTCTAAGGTTGCAGTCATTGTAAATTGGCCTAAACCCAAATCTGCTACAGAATTTAGAAGCTTCTTAGGAGCAGCACAATATCAGAGAAAGTTTATCTCTAACTTTTCCTTAATTGTAGCTCCCTTACATGCTTTAACAGGATTGAACAAGGTGTTTCAGAGGGGAGGCCAACAGGAGAAAGCCTTCAGGAGAAAGCCTTCGACACCTTGAAAGAAAATATTAATACAACACCAATACTAGCACTGCCCGATCTTCAAATACCAAACAGATGCTAGTGACTATACCATGGGAGCAGCGTTGATACATCACAATAAACCCATATGTTATCATTCTGAGACATTTAATTCTGCAGTAGTTAACTATCCCACATATGATAAAGAATTGTATGCATTAGTACAGAGTGTGAAAAAGTGGAAATATTACTTAATGGGCAAAGAGAGAGTTATACATACTGATCATCGACCACTTCAATATCTACACTCCCAAACTAAGTTGCAACAATCAAGACATTGTAGATGGATGGGTTTTCTACAACAATTTCATTTAGTCATCAGATATAAAAAAGCATACACAATAAAGTTGTAGATATGTTATCTAGACCAATTATAAATGCATCCACTATACTAAAGCATAATTTAGTACTGCATGAGAGCTACATTGAACAGTATGCTCAAGATATAGATTTTAAAGATGTATATGCAACTTTAAGTCAAGGAAAATGAATAGAAGAATTGGATTATCATGTTAAGGACTGACTCTTGTATCATTTTGGAAAGTTATGCATTCCACAAACTGAAAGAGTAAAGATAATTTGAGAAGCACACACTTCTCTAATATTAGGTCACTTTGGTGTTAGTAAAATAGTTGCACAACTACAAAGATGTTGTTATTGGCCAAAAATGAGCGAGACACTTTCTAGATATGTAAGAGGGTGTACTATGTGTGCTAAGAGCAAGCCCAACAATAGAAAACTAGGCTTGTACATTCCATTACCAATTCCTTCTCATCCTTGGGAAAGTGTTTCCATGGACTTTGTTGGAGGACTGCCTAAATCTAGGAAAGGACATGAATATCTATATGTTGTTGTGGATAGGTTCAACAAAATGTGTATTTTGATACCTTGTAACAAATAGATTACGACTGAACAAACTACAAAGTTGTGCTTTCAACATGTATGGGTTCATTTTGGATTACCCACTTCCATTATATCTGATTGATACCTGATTTGTTGGGAAATTTTGGTCGAGTTTGTTGGAATTGATGGACACCAAACTGAAGAAGAGCACAACCTTTCATCCAGAACAGATGGCCAAACATAAGTGGCCAACAGGACATTGATCCAGTTGCTCATAGGCTATTGCAACAAGCATACCAAACTTTTGGATGAACATTTATGTTATGTGTAGCATGCTTACAACCGAGCTAAACATTCTTCTACACAAAGACCTCCTTTTGAGACCTGTTTTGGTTTCACGCCAAGGTTTCCTTTGGATTTTGTCTTTGGTAAATACATAGCAGTTGATGGACACACTGATGTGGACAAGGCAACCAAGTTCATTGAACAAATCCAAGAGATTCACCAGGTAGTACAGGGACAGCTGGAAAAGAGCCGAGCCAAGTACACGGCAAGGCATGACAAGCATCGAATGGAGCATAGTTTCCAAGTTGGTGATCAAGTCTGGCTGTATATCAACAAGGAAAAAATGCAAGGTGAAGGTAAAAAGCTAAAGCCAATAAGGTATGGACCTTTCAAGATACTTGAGAAAATTGGTGAGAATGATTTTTGCCTTGATTTACCATCTTACATGCACATATACTCAGTTGTTAATGCAGACAGCTTGAGACTATTTGAACCTTCATTAATTGAAGATCCTGAAGAGCAGAGTCAGTTTCCTTCTATTGATGATCTGTTACCTGAATATCTCAATGAATTACAAGAAGACACAGTTCTAGACTGGAAGGTGAGGATGACACGTAGGGGAGATGTTGAGTACCTTAGGATTGGACTCAAGGGTTCAAAGCCAAGCAGTGCAAAGTGGATAGAGATTGTACAAGTGAGACAATTATATCCTCACTAAGTCGATGCTTGAAAACCAACTTTTGGTGGTCCAAAAGCTTTTTTAGTGGGAAGGCCGTGATTTGAATGGGATCCTTGAAATACTCTTAAAGTTTCCTGAACTTTGTAAAAACTCATGCCAAAGTTTCAAAGTCTTATGGGTGTCAAGCTTATTAGAATAACCTTTGAACAATGGCAATTTGTGGTCAGCACGGAGTAATGAGGACCCTCGATCAAAGTGTGTAGACCATTAGCCCATGGTAACCGTGCGCTGGTGCAAATTAACAAATGGGAGGTCAAATCCAAAAATAGAGTCAATTTCTGATATGTGATTAGTGCTAGCAGGGCGTCCCCCTCAATGAAGGAAAGCCCGCAAGCACTCGATCACAAGGAAAGCATAAAACCATATGGAAATCACTGATTCTGTTAGAAGGCGGGTCCCGCGCTAAAATAGGTAGGATATTGGAAGGGCTTAAAGCAGTAAGTGGGTTCGACTGAGTCCCGCCCAATGCCATACAATGGGTGACACATGTCCGGCAGATGAAAGAGAAAATCACTCACATCAGATGGGTAAAAGTCATGCTACTTACCCGCTCAATATGGATGGAGAATGTAGCATCTGGAGGCCCCAGATCAAAAGCAGAGAAAAGATCTGATGGATGACCAGATTCCACAGGGAAATAGATTGAGGTGGATAAGGTTTGAGATCTGGCATGATCGATGAGTTAGCAAAGGAAACAATTTCGCGAGCCATCTTGGAGCAACAGAAATAACGACCGTTCAAAGAGAACTGACACTCAGTTCATGAGGAAATAAGTGGCCACCTCTCTGTGAAGTGTTACAATGATGATGTTGCAGAGCAGGGGAATTCCAACGGACAGAGGTAGGAGATCCAGAGAGTTGGGAAGTGGAAACAAACAGTCAGGGATCCAATTGGCTTTAAGCCACGAACAGATAGAGAGCAAAGGGGGCAAAAAAAGAGAGTAGCAAGAGAGAGAAGCAAACTTGTAGAGAACAGAGAAGCTGAACTGACTTGTAGAGAAAATGTAGCATTGAGCAGATAGAGATAGAGAGAGTCTGAGAGTCTATGAACTCCAGAGAAGGCTTGAGAGGTTCAAGCAACTCTTCTGTGTATACTTGTCAACTATTGGGTACCAAATTGGACTCATACCACTGAGATCAGTTGAGGTCAAGATTCAGTAAGGGGAGTCTGTGTACTCTAGAGACTTGGGGGATCCAAGTATAATCCTATTGATTATCATCTATTAAGTGAGACTCAAATTGAGCTCATCATTGTTAAAATATGCTTATAAGACACAATAGAAAGGCCACCACCGAAGGCTGGACCAGGAGACATAGCCCAGGAGGATAGGGTGAACTCCTTATTAAGCTTGTTGTGTTTTATGCGTTTGCTTACTATGTTTCTCTTACTATTTTAGTGTCTGTTTATTTCGCAATATTATCGATTCGTTGCATAAAATAACATAGGCACACCCAAGCACTTGAGTCTGTAATACCTTCATTAATTAACTGAGATCATTCACGAGTGATTTCATATCAATAACATGACCAAAATATAAAATAATAAAGAAATCAAGATCCTGCAGAGCAGGAGCGACTTGGGCATCCTCTGCTAATGCTTCGAGCTGAATTGGAATGAATCTATTTTCATTGATGTCGATGCCTTCTTCCTCATCCATCTAGTTTTCCTGCTTAGTTTTCTCCTATTGGTCTACATCCTCGTGCATGAGCTCATGACCACCACGCATTCCCTCATTCCTTATTTTCCACACGAAATTCAAGCATCTCATTTGCAAGTTGTAAACAATCCATATTTAGATCTAATATACCTAAACATTGGGAGAGAACTTCAGTTTGAACCTTGGATTATGCCAAAATCATCTTAGAATGGTGGGAAATTGGGGTGATTACAAACTCCAAAGTTTTATCAATGCTTACGAGTAGAAGCCCAAAATCCTCCTCTGTATCTCCTACATTATTTTCCATGACTTTGATATTACACTAAATATGATTGAGAACATGAAAAATTGTGTTCCTTAATATAATTCCATTTCTTCCAAATTCACCCCGACTGATCTTAAATATATTTTGCTTGTCCCTCTTAGCAACATTCCCACTCCAAACATCATTAATATCTAGATATAAGTACTGTTTCCAAATATGCAGACTACATTATGGAAATATTGCATATACACAACAAGTTTCGATGCGAAGACATCCAATGAATTGAGGACCAGATGCAGTGAATGGAATCTTCCAAATCTAAGATGCTCCATGTATTAAATCAATTAGTCTCCATTTGTCATGTGTTGATCTCAACATGATGCTTACTTCCCAATTTTCCTCCGCAACACATCTCTCCATTACGATGACACACCTCCATAAACTCTTAATTAATGCAGATCCTTTATAATGCGCTATTAGATTGAAGGAATGAACTCACATCAATAACCAATGCTTACCACTCCACTCCGCGTAAATATATTAAGGCTCATATAAATTTTGATCATTATGGGATTGATTTGATTATAAAATCAAGATTATCAAATTTTAATATTCCTTGTTCCAGTTGTTCTCCCTAATTGATCAAGACATCGACTTCCTTATTGAGGTTTCTCTTAACATAGAAGAATCATAATTTTCTGTAGCTAGCTTTATTTGATGTAGATCTATGAGGAGGAACTGCTCATTATTTCCTTTGAAGTTTAATCAGTTGTTGGATCAATATCATAGATTCTCCAAAAAGTGATAATTGGTGAAGACTTCTAGAGGAATCTATTTCCAAACCCTTCCAAAGCACAAGAAATTCAACTTGATTATTTGTTGAGATTTTTAGCGCGTAGGAAAATTGAATCACTCTTTCTTCTTTTGGGTGAATGGATATGGATAATGCTACATGATATGTATATGTGGTAAATCTATAAGGTATAATATGCATTATCAAACTCATTAATATATATGGTCATGCCACATTGTGTGACAAATGAGAAGAAAATGATCCACTGGGACTAATAAGGATGATGTTGACAACCTAAGAGAGGTTGAAGTTTAACGACAACTAATGTGAAGAGACATTTTTATAGTTCCATATTTAAAATACAATTTTAATGCTATATTTACTAACAAACTAAATTGCATGATAATTAATAATCAACTATATTAAAATGTATGTAGAGGTGGATGGTATGAAATATCTTTCAAAGAAATTTGGATATTATAGGTTTAACTATGTGCATAATTTAAGTTATAAGATAATTGTATAAGTGTAAGAAAAATAAAGAAAAAAATAAAAAATAGTATCAAATAGTATTAGATAAAGGGAATAAATGGTAAATTTTCTATGAACAATTTAATTGGTGATGGTCATGTTATAGTAGTAGTGGTAGAAATCAACCTTATCATGTGAGTACAAAACTGGTTCAATTATCAATTCCTCTTTTAAAAAAAATTGCAAACCTAAAATTTAATAAAAATAGTTAAATAAAACTAAACTCTAAGTAAATAGATCATGATAAAAAAAATCTACATTAAGTATTATAATAATGTTTTGGAAAATGTTTATTATTAAATTTGGTTTTAATAAATAAATTAGATAATGTGTAGAATAGTTGTTTTTTTTTCTTCAGATAAAATTGTTTGATGAAGAGTTGAAAAGTCTAATATTTTAGATGAAAATTCCATTCATCATTAAAAAACCATAAGTGAAAAGGCCAAATATTAAATTAAACAAAAAAATTCCAAATAAGAAAAATTAATAGTATTATTAACCCTTATTAAAAGTTAGAATATTTAGAAAATTAAATAATGATTAATGTTCATTATGATGATAAATAACATGTTAAAACCAAAAAAATTAATGCATCACCATAATTAATAAAACAAAATAGATTACATTATTACATCACCATAAATAACAAAATTTAGATTTATTGTATAAATATATTATTAAATATATTAGTAAGTTTTAAAAAGCTATAACATGAAATTTAAATTACCTTATTATTTTCTTTTTCAATTTTTTGTTTATAAAATATTCTACAACATGTACATAATGATATGAAATTTATTATATTTTTGTTTTCTATTTTGTTTATACTTTTGATTGTTTGTTTATGATTTTTGATGTTTTAATTATATAACTTATTTTTATTTGTTTATACTTATTTTTATATTAAAATATATAGTCAAAAATCATATGTTCCTAAAATTGGATGATACAATTCCCCAATTTTTAAAATGTTGCCATAGTTTAATATTTAATTAGAAGTTATTATATATATATATATTCCAAGTTTTTAATTTAATTATCAATAATAATTGAATTAGGGGTAGGGATTTAATCTCCATAGAATATTTTAAAATACTCTTAATAATAGTTATAGAGAAAAAGTTGTGATTTATTTCAAAAGTAATTATGTCATTTTGATTAAATTGATTAATTACAAAAAATGTCATATGAACATGTGTCATATCAATATATGTAATGGTTTATACACATATGGTATTAGGAAAGCATGGTATTAACCTATAGTATTACAACAAAACCTCTTTATAGATTAAGATTTTCTAAAATTCATAAAAGTAAATCTTATAATTAAATTTCTTCATTACATGTTTTTAATATCTATATATTTAACTAATATATAATCTTTTTTATAATTAATAACATTTAATTTAAATTAAAATTACAATTATTTATTTTTAATTTAAAATTTTTAATTATTATATCTCTCATTGAAATCTTAACACCCACACTGACACTGGCACTTAACACTCACACCCATACTGATACTTAACACCTACACCCACACTGACTGTCACGCCCACGCCCACGCCCACGCCCACGCCCACACCCACACCCACACCCACATTATTATTTTATGATATTTATTTCGTTTCCAAAATCACAAAGGATCGGAAAATATGACATCTAACGCTACTTTTGGTTGCGTTAATCGCGTACACTGAAGAGAAACTTTCACTTTGGAGTATCAATGTAATCGAGTAGACTGAAGAAGGTCGGTCAGATGTGGCTAGTCTCATATTCTATAAATAAAGAACTATTCATTTTCAAAATGCATAACGTCTTCCATCGCTCATCTCATCACCTAACAAACAACTCTCCATTCATTTTATTTTATCTTCGAAATGGAAAACGAAATACGAAGATCAGGAGCGCGGCGCAGCGGGAGCAGCAGCAGATCAACATCAGTAGAAGGGCGCAGGAGGAGCAGCAGATCAACATCAGTAGAAGGGCGCAGGAGGAGTAGCAGAACAGCTGCAACTCGTCCTCCCGCTGATAATAATACTGTCACTCACAATGAGCTAACAAATGCGAATAATGACGATGTGCCTACTTGGCTTGAATTCGTACAAATTAGAGACGCAGATAGAGTTGCGGAGGAGCAGTTGCCAAATGAGCAGATAGATACAGCAGCTGGGGAGCAGTTGCGACCCACAACTTTAGCTGCAACTGTGGAGCAGTTGCCTCCCACAGCCAGAGACAGAATTACCGAGTTGCAGGTACCAACGGAGGAGCAGTTGAGCGAAATGGGGTTGTGTAGAATAAGCATTTCAGAGGAGCATATCAGTGATAGTAATAGTATAAGTTCAAGTTGCCCAATTTGCCATATCGATTTTCAATTGGGGGAGGAGGGTGTCTCTCAAATGCGTTGCGGCCACATCAACCACACACATTGTATTTCCAGATGGTTGCAATCCCGAGATAGTTGTCCAGTCTGCCGCCGTAGATTTCATCGCAGATCCAGATCCTTCCCAGTTAAATGGCAATACGTTCCGCCAGCCTGTTATTAGTCCCTGCTTCAGCATCCAGTCTGCCGCCGTAGATTTCATCGCAGATCCAGATCCTTCCCAGTTAAATGGCAATACGTTCCGCCAGGCTGTTATTAGTCCCTGCTTCAGCATGGGAATATAGCGATATCGATCCAATTTTATATTAATTTGAGCGTATCAAATTATTTAACTTAGGTTTTAAATAAACATTTCAATGTTTTTTTTGTTTTATCTAAAATTTAGAATTTAATTTTTTTTATTGGAGACCTCAAGTGTCCAGAGACAATGTTAGAGATCCAATTTTTTTTTATCCAAAGTCTGAAAGGAAAACAAAAGTAAAAAGAGGTACTTACCTAGGTACTTACCTTTCGTGAAAGTTTGATGTCTTATGTATTAATAGATAGAAACTTTAACCAAACTTTGATGTCATGTGTATTACACATTAATTCATATGAAATGCAAAACACTTAAACCAAAATTTCATGTTAAATCGTGTAGCAGAGTAGAAAAAAACTCTTGCATGTGAGCCTTCTGCCATGTGCATGATGACTTTTTGACACGCCATAGAGCCTGGCAGAAGACTTGTCTTTAATCAGCTTCACCACTGAAGAACAAAAACAAAAACAAAGACGGTGGCGTTGTTCTGGCCCAAAGAATAGGCAGCTGCCTCGCCTAAGAAGGAGAGGACAGGTCGTGTGTTTCGCGCTCAAATCCCCAATATCAATTAAGATTCGGCATCGGCAAACCACTATTATCATCTGAAAGACATTTGATATCAGTTGTTCCTGTTATTATTTTACATTGTAAATTTCTTCTTTTTCTCCGTGGGGAGTGACAGAGTAGAGATTAAAGATGTTTGGCATGCAAAGTCAATCGGATGGAGGCTCTCTATTCTCCGGAGGCGGCTTTATGCCCTCTCAGGCCACCCAAGTTAACGAAGGTGGTTTTTCGTCTGTCATGGTAAGTGGTTTTCCTCTGTCAAGTTGGGTTATTTTAGGGTTTTTAATCCCCGTGTTTTGGCTTTTTTAAGAGCTCGATGAATTTGGTGGTTTTTCGTCTGTCATGGTAAGTGGTTTTCCTCTGTCAAGTTGGGTTATTTTAGGGTTTTTAATCCCCGTGTTATGGCATTTTTAAGAGCCCGATGAATTTGGTGGTTTTTCGTCTGTCATGGTAAGTGGTTTTCCTCTGTCAAGTTGGGTTATTTTAGGGTTTTTAATCCCCGTGTTTTGGCATTTTTAAGAGCCCGATTGTTGTGTAGAAAAGCGGTACCGGCACCGGGCTTCTTCCATTGACAGTAAAACAGATAAGGAAAAATTGGCTGAATGTGTTTTTTTGGGTGTGTAGGAAGAGAGGGTTACTGATGTGTCGTTTTATCTAGATGACGGTACAGGGAGATTAGAAGTGAAACGCTGGTATGGTTTGGTATTATTACTTTTTCTGTTATAATGTAGCTGCTACTCAGTCAGGTCAATCAGAGTAATTTACTGGAATTTTTATTTGAGTGTAATTACATGCTCTCTGTCACAAGATCGAACCCTTCCGTGTTCTTTTTTTTGGTTTAAATGAAATAAATTACCACGTGAACTGAAATTTACCCTGTGAAACTCATAAAACTAGTGTGACTTTGTGCGAAGATCTATTTTTATTCATGGATCTGTTATTTGCACGAATACAAGGAAAAGTAGTAAGATTTAATACCGGCATGATTTCAAATATATTTTAGCATGGACAACTTAATAAGTTCATCATATTTACCAAATTTTATTACGTGCTACTTGAAACAAAAAAGTTGTTGGTGCACTTTCGAAGAGGAAGTATCATAGCATGCTACAGACTCCACTTGGCATGATATGGACTCTAAGTAGACTCCAAGTAGAGTGGGTACATAGGTCATCGCATGCTACAGACTCCACTTAGCATGATATGAACTCCAAGTAAAGTGGGCATATGGTGGATGCATGCACATGTTACTCAAAATATTTTCTAACCTTTTTTACTATAATACCATTTTACTCTACTTATATTTTATTTCAATTATTATTTATATGGGTATACATTTATTATTTTATTTAAATAAATAAAATAAATATATTATTATTTATATGATGATGCATTTATTATTTTATTTAAATAAATAAAGTAATCTTATTATTATTATTTATATGATGAGGCATTTATTATTTTAACAAACAATATGCATTTGGTATCACAAGATCAGAATAAATGTAGGTGCGTCTCAAACGGGTTGTGCCACATCTTCCATAGCATTTGCATTTTCATATGTCTGCTATCCCGAGATAGTTGTCCAGCATGTTGCTACGGATCATTTCGCCACAGATCCAAATCCCTACCAAGAAGGCTGGGATTTGGGATCATTTCGCCACAGATCCAAATCTCTACCAAGAAGGTTGGGATTTGGAATTGTTTATTAGAGTTATGCATTTCGGTATGGCAAGATTAGAATAAATGTAATATTGAGATGTTCTGTGGAATATTAACAACCAGTTGTTTTTAATGAGATTTTAGGGTTTTCCAGATGCTGAATCTCTCTATATATATATAGTAAAAAGTAGTTTATATAACACAAATTAAAATTTCACCATAAATTATTCAACAAAATGCCCTAATTTTTTTTATGTTCCATATATAATAAAAAACAAATTTATATAATTCTAGAAAAATCCAAAAAATCACACTGGAAAAAACTCTTATTAACCATAAAGATAAGATTAAAAGATGGAAAAATTCTAATGAGTAAGCAATTAATCTCAAAACATGACATTATCTAAACAAAAAATCAACTAAAATGTTGTGGTGCAGGGTTTTGTGAAGGATTATAATTTTAATAATAGATTTTTTTCTTAGTTTTTTTTTATAATAGATTTGTAAGGATTATAATTTTAATATTTTTAAATTGATAAAAGAATTTCAAAACAATAGGATAGCTTTATTATTTTTCTTTACCATGTAGAAAAAAACCATGCAATGCTCATAAATAGTATTCCTAGTATTCTTATAGTAGATTTGTAAGGATTATACTTTTTAATATTTTTATAATAGATTTGTAATGATTATAATTTTAATATTTTTAAATTCATAAAGAATTTCAAAACAATGGCCTAGCTTTGTTATTTTTCTTTACTATGCAGAAGAAGATTGGCAATGATAAAAGATGGTGGTTGGTAAATCCTAGTTATCAAAGAATATAGTATAAACTTTATCATACACAAAATCCCCATAGAAGATAATTTTGATAACTATGGTTGTGGAAGATCCAATGAATTAAGGACAATATTGAAATACCATTACTTTATAATAACCCTTTATTTTTCCATTTGCAAGTTCTCTAATAAGATGATAGGTCAAAAAGGGCAATAAAATGGCTAACCCTTCATATGGGAGAGTTTATTATTACTACAAAATTCAATAGAGATGCTTCTAATGAGTCCTTAAACTCTAACAAGAGAAATAAGTACAAAGTCACAATTTAAAAAAGAAAAAGGTACTATATAAATGGAAATCAAAGGAATCTACAAAGTAAGGGGGAGAACACTAAGAGGTGGGAGATCTGAAGTTTGTAAGTTCTGAATCTACATGGTAGCAATAGGAGGAGGAAGCACTACTCCCTCCTATTGAAATGTCATGGTTGATAGAGGAAGGGTAGCCTATACAAGGAGACAACTTGGTGGATTCAACAAAGGTTACATAGTCAAATGGTGCAAATTCCAACGTAGTGGACAAAGGTTCCTTAGAGAATTCGGTACCACTAAGAGCTTTAGTGGACATAGCTCCACAAATATTTGAGTGTATCAATGCTAATACACTCTTGGCCTTGTTTTTACTTCTAGGAAATGTTGCTTTGGCATACTTTCCCAGAGCACATCCTCTACATACATCATCTCGGTATGTACTAAGATCTAGAACTCCTGTTATAGTTTTCCTGAGAATTATAAGGGCCCCATGGTGCAAATTTCCCATTCTTATGTGTCATAGTTCATTTAAATCCTTGTCTCCACTACTGCCTATCAGTGTCATTAGTGATTCTAGCTGTAACCTGTACAACCTATTACTTCTAATTATGATCTATACTTTCTTTTTCTAGCTCAGGTGTTTGATGTATACTTTCTTCTTAATGAAGAAAACATCATAGCCCTTGCCTTGAAGTTGCAATATGGAAAGTAAGTTCATCCCCAGTCTTGGCACATGCAACAAATTGGTAGCACATAACTGCTCTCTCATTTCTATTTGAAAAAATATGGTGCCATTCCCTAATCTTAACCATTAATTAGAGATGTAATCACTGTCGTTGAAGAACCAACATGAAAATTATAAGAGGAGGCTTGAGGGTTAGTTGGAGAATACACGAGAGTGATCACTCATTCCATTTTCTAGAGCGAGGTTTGCTAAGAGAAATCAAATTAGTGATCAGTTGTAGTGAGGGGCAGTGAGTACGAGATAGAGAGGCAGATATAGTGATGAGAGACCAACGCAGAAGCAGAGAGAGGCAGACAATGAGCTAGAGGGAGCCACGCAGAGGCAGAAGGGATTGCACAAAGGCCAGAAGGGCCTGCGTCATCCATGCAGAGGATGCATGAGTGACAAAGAGGGTCGTAGAGGTTTTGCAGTGCCTCAGAGGGCTGACACAGAGGGTTTTGGGTTGACGCGGAGGCTAGGTGGGCTGACGTTGGGCTTCAGATTATGCTGGAGAGGGTTTCGTGGGGCAGACTTTCTGAATATCTACTTTCGAATAGAGAGGTATTACTATCAGATTATTTTATCTGTTGGATGAGCTAGTTTGGCACCCAGTTGTACTAAAAAAGACTGCATTAGAATTGTTGCATCCGTTCTCCCAAGTTGGGTTTTTCCAAGGACGAGTTGTCCAAAAATAACGATGTCACTTGTGTGTTTGCTATTTTTTGTTGTTGTTTATTTGTATATGGATGGGAATGTATTGTGTTTATTTCAGTATTTATATGTTTAAATAACTTGTTCATAATTAATAAGTATGAGAAATAAATCAGAGAATACAGATAAAACTTCTAATGGGTAATACTTAGAAATTTCAACACTCCCCCAATTATATCTAGCAAAGAGATACCATCATAAGACAAAATCACTATTTCTCTTGGAAATAACTTAGGCTTCAAGAAGACCAAGGCCTAGTGTGGTTAAAATATATAAAATCACATCAAATTTCCTTTGTCACCTTCTTAGATCAAAAGGATAAATTGATTTGGTCCCTTAAACCTTTGGTGGGTAACTCCCAAAAATCTAACATAGTCCCCTTACTCAAGAAATCAATGTTGATCCCCTTGAGTGGGAAGAAAAGATTTGGAAGTTACACTACCCAACAAAGGAAAAATTATATATGTTTCTTCTTTTATCCAACAAAACCATGTTTATAGCTATATGGCAGAAAATCCCAAAACTATGTAGGGCTTCCTTACTCTTGAGAAGGAACTTCACTTGAAGTGGCTTTAATATCCTAGTTGGATAACCATCACATCAAAAATTACAAATCCCTCCCTTCAATAATCACTTGGGGCATTTGTATCACTAGGAATCACTCCTTGTTTGAAGATGTTGAACACTCTATCACTTATTGTGCTATATAACATATGGCAATATTGGACATTTTCACTCAGAGCCCCTCATAAGCTTCCAAAATCTCATATAGGAATCAACGTTCAAAAATACATATGCTAGGTATTTCTTAATGGAAATAACTTTAATGAACTAATAGAACTAATACATACTCTCTTTTTTTTCCCAGGAAAAAGGAATTTCATGGTTGTACATATATGAAATACCAATAGATGTAGGCAATAGATGTTATACATAATGTAAGTATATCAACCTTATCTAATTTTATAAAGATTTTTTTTTTTTTTTTTAATTATATAATCATGAGAAATAAATAAAAACATATAATATATAAAGGTCACAATATGGAAGAGGGATCAAATCTCTTGAGGTGCAAACTCGGGTCAGAAGCTTGGGAGTTTTGTTAAGAGCCTTGGATTATATTTCTTTGGAGTAGTAGGTGTTGGCTTCATGTCCCACTATTGGGGCTAGTGTTTTGGCAATTGTACATGTATGATTGGAACTTTCACTTTAATAAAATCTCATAGTTGACAGGTCTTCATACATATGTTGTGGATGTAGTATTAGTATTATTGTTATGTTTGCAATTTATGTTATTTCATTTATGTCAATGCTTATGAAGTCATTCGTTTTCCTTAGTATGAATCTTTTCTAATGTGTTTTGTTATGTATCTCAATCATGCTTATCTTGTGAACTCTTTTTAGGCAAACTCATGACTCTTTTATGCTCATGTGTTCCTTTTTAGCTGCGTACTATTACAGTCTTTAAATGGGCTCACTCACCTTCCCCTTCATGTGATGTAACCTCTCATGCACTACACTTAACACCTCACAAAATTATACACTTGTTTCACCAAAGTCACATATATATCATTGTATGCATTCTTTGCAGCCAAGGCATACCATAAACACCCAATATTTTGGTTATTAGGTTGTATTCTGAATGGGACTCCTACACCAAACAATGTGAGGTCTAGTTGGGACTTCACATTGGGGATATTCCATGAATGTTGGTGGGTCCAACACCATCAACGGGTCTCTATCAAGTTGTGATGTGATTTAACTGAGCACCTAAGAAGCTCCAAAACCTTATGCCACATTGAAGTGAAGAACTAACAATTACTGAGAAAATGCTCCACTTTTTCTTGTTGTTGTTTATACATAGGGAAAAAGGATTGGCCATGCAATACTTTTCATTGGATTTGGTCCATGGTTAGAATTTGTCTTCAACTCACCATGCACAGAAATTATGTAACCTTAGGCCACAATTTCTTGGTCTATATTCTTTTCCAAAATCTCTTGATGGGAATTATGATGACCAACACGATATGTATGGGTTTCCTTAAAGGAAAACATACAACTCAAATGATATCCCTTTAATAGAGTTTGGCTCATTGTCGATGGCAATTTTTTGATTCTTTAGTTCCTAATATAGGGTCTACCATTGGATCATAAGAGGTGGATTTGTCCAATATTCCTATTTTTTCGAAAGCTACCATTGTGTTTCTAGTGGAGAACTGATAATTATTGATTAAATTCTCCATTATTTCTTCTTGTTGCTTATACATACAGAAAAAATGGGCCATGCAATCCTTTTCATTGGATTTGATCCTAAGTTAGAATCTTTCTTTGCCTCACCATCCACATAAATTGTGTAACTTTAGGCCACAATTGCTTGGTCTATATTCTTTTCCAAATATTCTCTCCATGGGAATTATGATGACCAAGACAATATGTATAGGCTTCCTTAAGGGAAAACATACCACTCAATTGATATCCCCTTCATAGAGTTTGGCTCGTTGTCGATGGAAATTTTTCAATTCTTTAGTTCCTAATCTAGGGTCTACCATCAAATCATATGAGGTGGATTTTTCCAGTATTCCTATTTTTTTGAAAGCTACCATTGTGTTTCTTCTATCCCATCTCTCTAAAATCCATAAACTTTGTAATGCCCTTTCTCTTCGTGGTAAAACATGCAACTCTCTCATACCATTTCAAATGCTTATTCTAGGTAGTTGTTTCCAAGATTCCAACCAAAAATGAGTTGTGGTCCAATTTCTTACCTCCCAAAAAGCGTGTGCTTGGATCATCCCCCAGTTATTCTAAGAAAGATTCCAAATAGAGGAATCTGAAGGGTAGCTCTAAGCTCACAACTTCTCAAACTGAGAATGAAGGTGTCCATACTTTCTATTCCATATTTGTTTCCAAATATTCCCCCAGTTGGAGCCATCACCACCACATATTCACTCCAAGGGCTTTGTCAAGCATCTTTGGGTTGCATATACTTATACCCCTCGCCAACTTAGGAACGCACAGTTTCTCCTAGGAATTCATCTCTCCCTTTTCTTAACCTTTTTCTCTCCTCTCCATATAAATTTCTATCAGGAGGTAATAATGGAGTTATATATAGCTTTAGGAGCCTTTAACACATAAATATGATACATTGGGATACCTTGGAAAACATATTTAAGAAAGACTAAATGACTAGTCATATTAAGGGATCTAAAATTCCATCTTTCGAGGTTGCTAGAAATATTTTGTAACTCGTGTTTCCAGCAATCCATTCTCAAGGAGTTAAAGACCATTAGGACTCCTAAGTGTTTCGTTAAGATCTTGTTGATTTGGAATCCCAAGAAGTGAGATAGATGACCTTGAACCACATGATTAGTGTTGAAAAAGAAAACATTGGATTTTTCACCATTTATCAAAGTAACTAATCCTTCCTTCCATGAAAACATTAACGATGGATTTAAATCTCTAGCTTCCCACAAAGTAGCTTGATAAAAGAGTAAGGTGTCATCAAAAAATTGTTGGCGGGTAATAGGAAGGTCCTCCCCCCACAAGGTCGAATCCCTTTAAGCAAACCTTGATGGCCAACTTACCTTAGGTATATCCCCAGACCTTCAACAACTAGAATGAAAAGGAAGGGAGATATAGGATCATCTTGGCACAAACCCTGGGAGGGGTTAAAAGTATTAGTCAATGAACCATTCAAAATAATGGATTAGAAAGGGGAAGAAATCATAGATTTAATCTATGAGATCCATGATGAAGAGAACCCAAAAAATTCAAGCACACTCTGGAGATAATCCCAACTAAGCCTATAATAGGCTTTAGAGAGGTTGAGTTTAATAAGCATCCCAAGGTCTTTAAACTTCTTTAGAGAGTGAATAAAGTCATGAGTTGTCACAATTCCATTAAGAATATAACACCCCTGATTAAGCCTATCTATTCTAGGGAGATGATGTAATTTAACAAGGGTTTAAGACACTTGACTATTACAAAAAAATTACTTTATAAATAACATTACATAGAGAAATATGGAAGAAGCCACTATGGTCCTCTAATTTTCTATATTTATGGATTAAAGTAATGAAAGTTGCATTAAGACTCAACCATACCTTCTGAGTTTGGTGATATTCTTCAACCAAATCATGGAATTATGGGTGAAAAAATTTCCATCATGCTTAAAAGAAATATCTTGTAAATTTATCTGACTCTGGATTTTTTTTGTATGGCATAGCTATGCCTATCTCTCGTTATAATCTTGATTGATTATATGTGGATTATGGGTCGTTATTCTCTGAATGGATTCCCTTCTATTTGGAACAAGATCTGTAAGCATATCGTCAAAATAGGAGACCAATTCATCACAAATTTCCTCATGTTATATACAAATTTTACCTTCTTTGGATTTTACCCTTTTATGATGATGATGCTTGATCATAGACATGTGGAATAATTTGGAGTTGTGCTCCCCCTCCTGTACTAGTTGCACTCTATAATTTTGTCTCTATAGAGTCTCCTCCTGCTTCCATATTTGTTCTATTTTATTTATTAATTTCCCATCTTCTAGGATTATATCCTTTGTTCTCTCACCTATAATGAACTTTTGTTGAACTTATTGCATTCACGCTTCTAGTTCCCATTTTTCTAGTAGTATATTCTCGAATTCTATATTGTTCAAATCTGTGTTTTTCTTCTTGAACTCTTTCAGTTTGAGCTATAAGGTATGCATAAGATTTCGTCTTTGTACATTAATCTACTCCCACATATTTAGATATTTGTTTACGAATTCTTTATCCTTCAGCAATAAGTTATAAAAACTATATGGGTGGTTTTTCGGGGAAACATTTAAATTCACCTCTAATTTGATGGGCCAATCATCATAACCTAAATAGAGTAAGATCAAATCTTCCACAAAATTGTCTCTACCCATCAGAGGTTTTGAAACCATAACTTATTGAGGTGACTCACTATTTAGTGTTTGTCACCTCTCCAATTGTTTAGTGTGAACATCCCACTGATTGTATATAAGATCAACCATCCTTAGATCATGAATCAATTTTCTGAATAGATGGGTCTCCAGATTTAGTCCTTGTAAACCCCCTTTGTTTTCTTCCAGTGATTCAATTAGGTTAAAGTCACCCCCTGTAATGCAAATATCATCAATATGTATATGGGGCCCATATACTTCCATCAATAAAACCACCTTCTTGGTTCCAATATATCAAAATCTGCCAGAGAGAATCCTTGGAAAGGAAATCCAATCCATGAAGGAAATTTCTAAGGAGTTCCATAGGATGGCTATGAACTAACGCTTTCACATCTAGGGCCATAGCCTCGTATCCTTTACCACAATCTCTTACAATATCTCTAACTCTCTCATAAGATATTTTACTCTCTTGCAACATGATAATTGTTGTGCAATCCTTATTTATCTTTTCCTTGAAATTCCTATGCTTGGCTTTGTTGTTGAGGCCTTTTATATTCCATGTAATGATATTCATTTGAGAAAGTTCCCTAAGGAGGGAAAAACCTATGATAGCACAACCACTTGTCTCTTAATTATGATATGTTCACCAAATATTTGGATTAATTCTTGAATGGTATTTCGACCATGTTTGTTGTTTCTTTTTATTATGTGGCTTTTTTTAGGGTCTATCTAGCTTGTGTACCTAATTCAATTTGTGTCTCCCCTAATCTTTGTGCCCTAAACGATCATAGCTCTACAATTTTTGGATGATATCTTGAAATTGATTCATTTTTTTTTATCTGGGATGAATATGGAGTCAAGATATTGTCATTCTGCCAACATGTTGGTTAGTATTTGTTCCTTGTTGCTTGGACTTTTCTTTATTTCCATTGTGTCCATTATTTCTTACACCCCCCCAAGATTTCCTCCTTAGTTGTGTTCTCTGATAGGTCCTCCTCGACCTTTCTTTTGGGTGTAACTTTTTCTTGAGGTTTTTCAGTTCTCAATTCTAGATTCATTAGATAATTTGGGAGTTTTGGCTCCTCCTCCTCCATAGAAAGTGTTGCATATTGGTTTCCTTTTGGATTTGTTTCTACCACCATTGGAGTAGGTTTACCTTTAGGGGGTTTTCATTTTCTATTAACTTTCGGAAAACCATCTACATTCTCCTTTATTGTCCGCTCTAATGTTTCAACTTTATTCAATGGAAAATCTTGGCATAGATGTCTATATTCATGGCATATGCTACACCAGAATAATGTGCTCATAATCCAGTGGTTGTCACCATATATCATCATGGTATTCAAGCTCTATATACTCAAGTAGAGGTTATATTATATTCATGTAGACACAAATTGTCGTGTCAGAAGTATATCACCCTCGCTTGGTAGTATCTGCAATTTTCACAAAAGTTCCAATAGAGTTACCAATTCCTTTTAAGATTTTTGGATCCCAAAAATTTGTGGCCTTGGATAATAGTCGAACCCAAATGGAGGTTGCCACAAACTTTTCCTGATCAAAGTTATAGCATTCATCATGGTAGTTTATCATACAATTTTTTAATAAACAAAAATAAATTCAACTAAATAAAAGATACTTTGAAATGATATTTAAAAAAAAATCATATCTAATAAAAATATACTTAATAATAACATTTTTTCATTAGTTTTTTTTTATGTGGCATTGTCTAAATATGCTAGGTTTTGGAGTTTTTGGCCCAAATCTTAATTTGTTTAGTTTAAAATGGATTTTTTCCTATATATATGGATTCAACACCTTGAAAACCCTTGGGACACTAGGATTGTGGAGAAATACTTAACTTATTTTAGAAAAATTAAACGGAAAAATATGTTGGAAAACTTTCCAAAACTTAAAACAAATAGACTAATAAATTTTTAAATACTTCCATAAATCTCTTATCAAAACAATTACTAAAAAATAAAAAAATAATTTTAAAATTTTTATAAAATAATGATCATTTATTTTATATTTTATTAATAAATTTTAAAAAATAATAATTAACCCTTAACTACTTCACTTTAAAATACTAATCAGCACCTTACTCCCACTTTGAAACCCGTTGATTCCTAAGCCCTCATTGAATCCTTAACCATCTCATCCCAATCCAAATCCCAATCCCAATCCCACACCACATTATTATTTTATGATATGTATCAAAATTTATTTCGTTTCCAAAATCACAAAGGATTGGAAAATATCACATCTAACACTAATTTTGGTTGCATTAATCGCTTAACCTAGTGATATGTGAGAAAATTTCCCTTTGGAATATCAATGTAATGGAGTACACTAAAGAAGGCATTGGCCAGATGGGGCTTGTCATGCTGCCAGTTCTCTTTTCATGAATTACTGAACGTGCGGCATCGGCCAAACACTTAACTTTTTCATTCATTAACATGTTTCCCAAACTACACCTAAATTTCACTTCATTAACCATATTAAACATTTAATGTGTGGAATAACATTAAATAAACATTCATTAGCAGAAGAAACTTTAATATATGCAAGTAATATTTATATTATAAAATCTGTTTTACATTCATCAGGAGGAAAATCTCAACTGGTGCTTTACAAATTTTCCATCGTTCAGCTATCGTGTAGCTCAGACTCTGGCCACCATACTGTTCAGCCTCACCCGAACACCCTTCATTCACACTTCTATTGCTACCTATGTTTCCTCTTCTCGTGCCCTCCTTGTGAATTCACCGTTTCAGCCTTCCGTCGTGTCGACCCTCCGTTTGTTGGGTGCTCGCTCCACGAGTCACCCCAACCACACCTCTACACGATTTTTCAACCAGTGGACACCCTTGCCCTGGGCTTCCCTATCGTAAACCTTACACAGTTCTACACTTGGCAGGAACGTTCACCCTATGTCGCCCTACTCATGGTTGTTCACCAGAACTACGTTCAAACTCGCCCATTGTGTGGGCACATATGCCCTGCCAAGTTTCCTCTACCGCAGAGTTATGCTTTGTGGATGCTTGCACTCCTTCACTTGTTCTTTCCATGCTCTATCTCCACCAATATATACAAGTGCTAACCTATTTGGGTGGGGGCTTCAGCCATGGGCCAAGCTGACCCACCCACATGTTTTTCACCGTCAACTCAAGGTAGGGGTGCCTGCACCTGGGACTGCCCATCCACCTATAAACATGTAATTCAACACAATCATATTCCCATTTCGACTTTGCATTTTTCTTCTCTCCATCTCGTTGCCTTTGTCAAGAGCACACCTGCTCACTGAGTCACCTCCCAGCTTACTGTCGCCCGTCACTTGCCTTTCATTTTCTTCATTTAAGCGCACTTGGTGGGCGCGCCCATGCCTCCCAAATGCTACAATAACCTATGGGCATTACATTCTCCCCCACCTAAGGTTATTTTAGTCCTCGGCAATGTGACTACCCTCCATAGCTTCTTATTGTACTTCACAATCTTTCACTTCCATGTCCAAAGTGAGTCCTCTGTTTCCCAGCTATCTTCCTCCAGTGCTTCCTTCCATCTGAAAAGAAAGTCCCATCTTATGTGACTCCCAATTCCTGTCGTTTGAAGATTCAAAATCTTCTCCAACACAAGGTTTGGTATGTCAACAATCATGGCTGGTCCTCTCGGTGGTTCCACTTTGTCTGGATGTTCTGCATCAAGTCGACATTTCTTCAAATGAATGATATGGAAAAAAGGATGTTTCATATGCATGTGGCGTGGAAGCTCCAACTCATAGGCAACCTCCCCCACTCGCTTCTTAATCCAGAATGGCCCCTCATGCTTCCCCATCAAAGATCTTATAGTCCCCTTAGGTGGCTGAAACTGATCTTCAGTAATCCTAAGGAACACCATATCTCCCATACTGAAGTGTGCATCCTGCCTATCCTTATCTGCCCGTTTCTTAATTCTCCTTGCAGATTCATACAAGTGCACCCATGCTAACTCCAAGGTCTCATCCCAAGCCTTCATGAACCTCTTCACATGAGGACTCCTCAAAAAACTCTCGTCACTACAGTATGTGGTGTGACTGGGATCTGTCCATTCACTAACTCAAATGGACTATACCCTGTCGCATAAATCTTCTCTATGTTGTAGTTGAACTAAGATACATCCAAGAGTTCAGGCCAATTCTTCTAATCAGTCGTCACATAATGTCTTAATTAATCCTGAAGAAGTGCGTTGATCCTCTCGGCCTGTCCATCTGTCTGCAGATGGTAACTCAAACTCATCAAAAAATCTGTCATGACTAACTTGAATAACGTGGTCCAAAATCTTCCTATAAATTGCGGATCTCGGTCTAACACAATTCTCAATGGCGTTCACCAATACTTCACTATGTTCTTGAAGAACAACTCCACAGTCCTCTCAGCTCCACAAGGTATATTTGTTGAAACAAAGGCAACATACTTGGAAAAATGATCAACCATGACCATGATCTTTTTATACCCCTGTACCTGCGATAATTGAGTGATGAAGTCCATCGAGACACTCATCCATGGTCTCTCAGAAATTGGTAAAGGCTACAACATACCTCCTTGCCTTTGAGTATCCGATTTGTCTTGCTGACAAATGATGCACGTATGTACATACTCCTCCACATCCTCTCTCATCTTCTCCCAAAAGAATCCTCTCTCTAATAATGCCAAAAAATGATGTTGCCCTGGGTGGCCAGCCCATGGAGAATCATGGCATTCCTTCAAAAGATGCCTCCTAAGCCCATATGACTTTGGAACATAGAGTCGATTTCCAATGAAAAAGAATCCATCTCAGAGAAAGACCTTATGTGTCTTCCCCTCCTTTATCTGCTTCACTATATTTTGCGCCTGAGTATCAGTCTCAATGCTTTCCTTGAGCTTATTCTACATCTCTTCTGTCATCTGTACTCAACTCCCACTTTGTGCTACCTAGTCTTCCTCTTCCTCCAATGTTGCTAGCTGTCCCTTCCTGCTAAGGGCATCTGCCACTGCATTGAGTCTACCTGACCTGTACTCAATAGTCACATCGAACTCTACCAAGAAGTCCTACCAATGAGCCTGCTTCACTAACAGCTTTGGTTGTGATGCAAAATAACTTGCTGCAACATTGTAAGTCTTGACAACAAAAGGTTTCCTGATCAAGTAATGCCTCCATACTTGCAAACAGTGGATGATCACAGTCATCTCCTTCTCATGGACAGGATACCTTTGTTCTCTATCCTGCAACTTCTGACTCTTGTACACCATCGGATGCCCATCCTGCATAAGAACCTCTCCTATGGTAAAATATGAAGCATCTGTGTGTACCTAAAATGGTCGCTCAAAGTCTGGCAACTTCATTATCGGTGCTGAAACCATCCTCTTCTTAAATCATCAAATGCCATCTAACATTTATCTGTCCAACTCCATTTCTTTTCCTTCTTTAGAAGTTTTGTTAGTGATGATGTTACTTTGGAATACACCTCTACAAACTTCTGTTGGTAGTTGGTCATGCCCAAAAACACCCTCATATCATTTAAATTCTTTGGTTCAACCCAATCCTCAATCACCTTCACCCTGTTCGGCTCCATCCTATTTACCCTTGACCCACAATGTGTCCCAAGAACATAATCTCGGTCTTGGAAAACACACACTTTGACTTCTTCAAGTAAAGCTCACTCTTCTTCAACGCCTCGAACACCAATGCCAAGTTCTTCTTATGATCCTCAATGTTATCACTGTACACCACGATGTCGTCCAAGTACACTACTACAAAGGAATCCAAGTATGGACATAGTACATCATTCATCAAAGTGCAAAATGTAGCAGTAGCATTGCACAACCCAAATGGCATAACAAGGAATTCAAAGCTTCCATACCTCATTATGATCATGATCTTCCTCTCATCTCCTTCCACTATCGGCGCCTAATAGTACCCATGCCTCAAATCGAGCTTGGAAAACACTTGGGCTTTCGAAAGCTTGTCGAAGCAATCTGCAACTAATGGCAAAGGATACCTATTCTTTATCATCTTCTCATTGAGAGCACGATAATCACAGCACATCCATAGCTCATCTGTACCTTTCTTCCACTGAACAATACTTGAGCTCCATAGGGGGGGCTTGAAGGTTGAATGAAACCTGCATCAATTGACTCCTTTAACTGTCATTTCAACTCCTCCAACTCAGGTCCTAACAACCAATAAGGAGCTTTAGCTGGAGGTTGATTTCCTAGCTCAAGCTCGATGCTATGGTCCACCGCACGTCTTGGTGGAAGTTTCTTTGCTAGCTCATCGGGCATCATGTCTACATACTTGGCCAGCACCTCGGAAATCTTAGCTAGAATAGGTGTCCCCACTCCATCATTGCCATCAAATTCTCTGATTACTATGCATATGTATCCACATTTAACTCCTGCATAGCCTTCTCCAAACTCAGTTAAGAAACATGCTGCACCTTGACTACCTTCCTTTGCTTAGGAGTAGGCAAAGTCCAAGTATGTGATCCTCCAATTAGTACAACCTCATCACAGAAGGGGACAATAACTTCTCTATTTCACTTCAAGAAATCCTGCCCCAATATCATGTCAAAATCGTTCATCTCCATCATTGTGAAGTCCAACCAATCTTGCCAGTATTTAATCTGCATAGGCATTTCATGTGCCAAACCCGCCACTCTAGCTCTTGAGTTCACTGCCTTGACCTCCACATTTGATGGGAAAATCTTCAGTCCAACTTCTTATGCTTGTCATGTCGTTATGAAGTTATGCATGGCCCCTGTGTCCACTAGTGCTTGAATGGTCTTTCCATGAACCACCAAGTCTATGAAACCCATATTATGAATCCATGATTTCTTCTCCATAACTTTAGACTGCATACATTCCTAGTCTCTATAATTTTCTTTGATACCACTTGTCATGCTCCTAATTCTTTTTTTCATTAATTTCCCAACGTGTGGCATTGGCCAAACACTTAACTTTTTCATTCTTTAACATGTTTCCTGAACTATGCCTAACTTTCACTTCATTAACCATATTAAACATTTAATGTGAAAAATAACATTAAATAAACATTCACCAACAGAAGACACTTTAATATATGCAAGTAATATTTTTATTATAAAATCTATTTTACATTCACCAGGAGGAAAATATCAATGACACTTTACAAATTTTCCACCTTTCAGCCTCACCCGAATGCCCTTCGTTCACACTTCAGTTGCTTCCCATGTTTCCTCTTCCTACGCCCTCCATGCGGCTTCACTGTTTCAGCCTTTCATCGTGTTGACCCTTTGTTCGTTGGGCACTCACTCCACGAGTCACCCCAACTGCATTTCTGTACGATTTTTCAACTAGCCGGTGCCGTCACCCTGGGCCGCCTTATTGCAATGCTTACACAGTTTTGCACCCGGTAGGCATGTTCACCCCGTGTCACCCTACCCATGTTCATTCACCAGAACCGCGTTTAGACTCACCTGTCGTGCAGGCACATTCACCCTACCAAGGTTTCTCTACCACATAGTTATGCCTTGTGGATGCTCGCACTTCTTCCTTCTTCGCTTGTTCTTTCCATGCTCTATCTCCACCAATATATACAAGTGCTAACCCCTTTGGGTGGGGGCTTCGTCCATGGGCGAAGCCAACCCACCACCCATGTTTTTCACTGTCGTCTCGGGGTAGGGGCGCCTGTGCCCAGGACTGCCCACCCACTGTAAACATGCGGTTCAACACTAAGCCATATTTCTATTTCAACTTCGCATTTTGCTTCTCACCATCTTGTTACCTTCGTTAGGCATGCTCCCACTCACTGAGTTGCCTCCCATCTTACCATCACCCATTGCTCGGCCTTTCTTTTCCTCGTTTAAGCGCACCTAGTGGGCACACCTATTCCACTCAAATGCTGCAATAAATCGTGGGCGTTACAGGGCTAGTATCATAGTCTATAAATAAACAACTCTTTGTTTCCAAAATGCATAACGTGTTCCATTGCTCATCTCATCACTTAAAAAACAACTCTCCATTCATTTTAATTTATCTTCGAAATGGAAAACAAAACATGAAGATCAGGAGAGTGGTGCAGCGGGAGCAGCAATAGATCAACATCAGTAGAGGGGCGCAAGAGGAGTAGCACAACAACTGCAACTCGTCCTCCCACTGATCATAATAGTGTCACTCACAATGAGCTAATAGATGTGAATAATGACGATGTGCCAACTTGGCTTGAATTCTTACAAACTAGAGACACATATAGAGTTGCGGAGGAGCAGTTTCCAAATGAGCAAATAGATACAACTGTTGGGGAGTAGTTGTGACACACAAATTTAACTGTAACTATGGAGTAGTTGCCTCCCACAACCACAGACAGAGTTACCGAGTTTCAGTTACCAACGGAGGAGCAGTTGAGCATAATGGGGTTGTGTAGAATAAGCATTTCAAAGGAGCATATCAGTAATGATAATAGTATAAGTTCATGTTGCGCAATTTTCCATATCAATTTTCAAGTGGGGGAGGAGGGTGTTTATGTTGAGTTGTGCTCAGTGGTTCACCTCTCAGATCTCTCCAAGCACTTATAATGTTTAACTTTGAAGGAGGCACATCAAAACAAATGCTAAGTATTAATCTCTATAACTAAATTGCGAAGATTTGTTTATAGCAACAGACCTTTCAAGGGCCATTTTGTCTACATAAGGAAGCCATGTGTAGCTAGGCCAGTTATAATGTTGTCTAAAATATTACAAGAAGCAACTTTAAAGGGATACATAGTATTAATTTCCTAGCTAAACAATATAAGAGTTGGTAAATCTATGTTTGTAAAAAATGACATACCTCATAAACCCAATATTAGGTTGTGTTAATGCCAAATGTAAAAACTACTTGCAAGTGCAAAGGCTACAAATAAATTCTACCAAAAGAATATTATATTGTCAGTTATATTTAATCAATTCCACTTCCAGTAGAAATGGACTCTCCATTCGACAAGAGAAAACTTAACTTTCCTTTTGTACAACAAAATTCACTCGAATTGGAGGTTATTCCAAGGATCTTATTGTTCATCCAACAAACCTATATTTTATAAAAATACACTAAAAGGTAATTCTTTATATTGAGGAAACTATACCTTCTTTCGAAGTGATTCTTCATTGTTGTTTTAATTTATTCCAGGAGTATTCAAAATAATTTTGTTGCAAAATAAAAAGCATAAATTGTGAAACACTTCACCAAATTATGACTTTGCGAGGCTAAATGGAATGAAAATAAGAAATATTGAATTCACTTCTTGTTGCACTATATCACTTGAAATAGATATGATAATATAAAGAATTTCATCTCAGAGCACAATAGATTGACATAGAAACAGATTTTCATTACAAAATAGGAGCAACCAATCATTTGAACAATATAACAAAATTGCAAAAGGAAAATTGTTTAAAAACTCTGCAAATTCTTTGCAAATGTTCATTCAATATGACACTTAATGTGCGTTGTTAAGGAATTTTATTTGGAATGATGTATTCAAAAATTGAGAACTAAAAAATAATTAACCATACAAAATAAATGTTGAGAAAGGCATGGGTCAATTGATATCTTCTGAAAAGTACTATATATTTTCTACATCATGTCACAAATAAAGCTATACCTGATTGGTAATATCTTCAACTATAGGATTGGTGCCATCAATATGAAGTTGCAAAGAAGATTTCAACTACACAAAACAAAAGTCTAGGCAACAAAAAGAGATTAACTTTGATATGCAAAATTATGATGTAAATATAGCTAAAGTATTCTTAAGGAATTTTGAATGTTTGTAATAACAGAGTACTAAGGGACTCTCTACTAGAGGAAAGGTAGCATTGTCGTGATATGCATGATGTAGTTTAATAGAGAGCATGATATCAAACATAGCATAGATGGATTTCTAGCAAGCATTGAATAATTTGAATCATTGACTCATAAATAGGTACAAAAACAAAAACTTAAATAAAGTAAACATAATACAAATAAATACATACATACAAAAATTCAAGATCAGGTAAACATGGAAAACAATGTGTTATGAACCAGCTCAAGAAAAGATAGAAAAGATAGATCAACGCCTTAGAATTTAGCCTCTTCGAGGGGGCAACCTCCTTTACATTACATAAATGAACAATTCTTGGATGATACAAATGAAAAGACCTCCTTTCTATATATAGGAATCTAAGGGGTCATTATATAATCAGAGCCTACATAACAATAATAATGTAAGGGCACAATAATAACAATAGTGGGCTTCTATGGGGCACAATAGTAACAATATGGGCACTACATGGTACATCAATATAATAAGTGGGTTGTACTAATAACAATAAGGGGTTACACTAGTAGTATAGGGGCCTAACCATGCCCCTCTCCTTCAAAAAGTGTTGTCCTCAACGCTTGAGTAGTTCTTAATGCTTCTGTATAAACTTCTTGTCCTCCGATGTGGAATCTTCAGTGAGTAAGTTCTTCCACTTGATGAGATACTCTGAAATTGATTGATTTCGTAGCTATCAGGTTCTTGTTTATGTAAC
The DNA here is from genome assembly GCA_000404065.3 of Pinus taeda. Taxonomy (NCBI): domain Eukaryota; kingdom Viridiplantae; phylum Streptophyta; class Pinopsida; order Pinales; family Pinaceae; genus Pinus; species Pinus taeda. The sequence goes on along the minus strand of APFE030539309.1, from coordinate 1,485 downwards.
TGCTCCAGGTTCCAATATGATTTTTCCTTCCTCTTCAATTTCTGGCAATATTGTTTGAATTGGGATCTTTTGCAACTTTTGAATAAGTGGCCATACTTATTCATCCTTATTCCATTCATCCCTTGCTTCGTTTATCCAATCTAGTTGGATAATAGAAATAGCACAGAACAATGCTTCCACACTCATCCTTTCTTGGGAGTGCATCTGCAACAAAATTTTGCTTCCCTTTCCTATATATGATGTCAAAGTCATAACTCAACATATTTGTGACCAATTTTTTCTGTTCTTCTAAAGATAATAGTTGTTCTAAAAAGTATTTAAGATTGTCATGATCCATTTTTACCTTGAAGTGTCTTCCCATTCGATAAGGTCACCATTTCTTAAGTGCATGTAGTATTGCCAACATTTCCTTCTCATAAATAGCTTGCTTGAGATGTAGCAGTAAAATTACCCAATCACCTACATCAAAACATT